>SRPU01000321.1:0-22094 GCA_018360185.1 Claviceps lovelessii | reverse complement strand
TCACAATCCGGAATACGACGGGGAGCTTCGTTGCGTTTGTGGGCATACCGCTCCTTTTGGTGTTGTGTTTCTTTTCCCCCCGTCACACTATAAGGTTAATATAACCTTAGCTTATAAAGCTAATAATTTATATAATTACTAATATAGGTTTTAATATTCTATCTTAGCCTTAGCTAGAAATATTAGCTTATAACTTATTTAATAGTTTTACTTACTTTATAGTAACCTACTATAGGGTTATTATAAGTTAGCTATAAAATCTTACTTTTTATTTTAGCTAGAATATATACCTAGCCTTTATATAGTAGTAGTTTATTTTTATTAACTATTTAAGTAATACTTTTTAAAGATACTAATATTTTACTACTACTTAGTAGCTTTAATTATTACTATACTAAGGCATTCCTTAACTATATAGACTTTAAAGTCTTAAATATTAAAGTAATTAATTCCTTATAATTAGCTTTATTAAAGATTAACTTAGAAAAGATTTTTTTAATAGTTAATAACCTTATTATAAGCTTTTAGTAAGTTCTCTCTTTAGGTAAAAGTTTATTATATAATAGGTAGGGCTAATTTAAATACCTTATAAAGTTAAGGGGATATTTAGTTTTATTCTTTAAGATTTTAATATTTTAGCTATCTACCCCCTTACTTATAGTATATATACTATATATAGGCTAGTTCTTTAGTAATATTTAAGTATTTAAACCTAAATTATTAGGCCTTAACTATAAACTTTTCTTATTATAAGGTTAAAGTATACTAGCTTTAACTTATATTACTTTATATAATCTCTCTTACTTTACTTACCCTTTAATTTATAATAAAAAGATTTAGGCTAAATATTTTATATTCTACTTAGTTATTATTTATATATAGCTTAGTAGTAGCTTACTACTAGTAGGTAGTAAGGCTAGTTAGTATAATAATTTAGTAACCTTATTCTAAATATTTAGAGTATTAGCTATTAGTTATATATTAGAGCTATATAGCTTACTAGCTATAAACTTAGTAAGAAATAGTAGTAAGTATAATGCTTATGCTTTTACTATTACTTTCTTAAAGAAGTAGTTTAGTCTTTAAAATAAGCTATTTATAGAGTTTAGCTTACTTAGCTAATACTTTATAATAAAGTTAAATAAGTATAGCTTATTAAAGGTATTTACTTAGTAGCTAGATAGCTTTAGCTTTATAGTAAAATACTTATAATTTAAGTAATTTATAATAACTTAAATAAAATGCTTTAAATAAGCTAGGTAATGCCTTTATATTTAAAAGGCCTCTTAAATAGTAAAAAGCTTACTATTTAATATTATATATTTTAGTTCTAAGCTAAATAATTTCTTTAATATATAAGCTATAGGGTGCTAGCTACCTAGCTATAATTAAGCTATAATAGCTTTAATAGTAAAGGCTAATATATTTATCTTTATTCTTAGCAATGCCTTTAAATTAAAATAAATAAAAATAAAGGCTTTTAGGAACTTTTACTTAAGTTAATTAAATATAGCTAGCTTACTATTACTTAGCTATAGAGCCCTTTTATTATTACTCTTTAATAAGTTAGTAAAGGGAATAGTAATTTTACTATATTTTTAAATAAAGTATTTATAGAATTCTATAAACCTAAGGAAATACTAAATATTTATTATATTATAAGGTAGCTACTACTTTACTATTGCTTTAATATACTTAGGCTTTATCTTAATACTATTAAGTATAATAATAAAGCTAAGGAAGCTAATATATATAGTAAAGAATTTATATTTATTAAGGTTAGTATAAAGCTTAGCCTCTTAGAGTTTCTATAAAACTTATTTAATATATCTCTTATATACTACTAAGTTACTACTATAAATTAAAATATTATTTAAGTAAATAATATAAATAGTATTAATAAGCTTTCTTAGTATATTATTAATATACTCTTAAAAGGTAGCTAGTATATTTATAAAGCTAAAAGGTATTATAAGATATTTAAAGTGCCTATATTAATAATAAAATACTATCTTTTATTTATTACCCTTATAAATATATAGCTAATAGTATATATCTTTTAAATTAACCTTTATAACTACCTTTACTTCTTTTAATTAATTAAGGATTTTTAAAATTAATAGTAGTAGGGCTTTATTTTTTTTTATAACCTTATTAAAGCTATAATAATTAATATATAGCCTAAGCTAACCTTCTTTTTTTAGTATAAATAAAATTAGGGCATTTAAAGGACTTATTAATTAATAAATCTATTCTTTTTATTATATATTAGCTAAATATTTATAAAGAACTTATAGCTTCTTTTTAATAAGGTTATAAATTAGCCCTTAAGGAGGTGTCTTACTATTAATTAGCTTAATTATATAAGTATAACCTTTTAAGGCTAAAAGCTAGCCTATAAGTTCTTTTAAGAATATATTTATAAACTTAGCATATACCTTTAGTAGCTCTTTTATAGCTAGGTTACTACTTAGTTATTTATTATTTTTATTTTACTTATTAAGCTAAGGTTTTTTTATATTACTCTCCCTTACTTATAAGCTAGTTCTATCTTTATTATTCCTTAGTATTTCCTTAATCTATACTAAGGCTAGCACTAGTAATATAATTATATTCTTTCTTTTATAGTAAATTTACTTTAAGTACCCTATAAATATAAGGCATTCTTATATTATTAAATATTACTAAGTTTTATTATTTTAAAATAGAATTTATAGCTTATAGTTTTTTACTTAGTTAGTACCTAGGAGTAGGTTCTTTTATATATTAGTAATATAATAATAAACCTAATATATTTTACTATAATTTATACTATTAGTAATACTAACTAATTTATTTAATATACCTTTATACTTAAGTAAATTGCCTAAGGCACTAGCTAGTAATATAGTATTTACTTCTATATTTACTTAGTCTTCTTTATTTAATATTTTAAGGTAAATAATTAATCTTTTAGCTTTTAAATTAAATAATGCCTTAATAGCTACCTAGTAGTAATTTTACTATAGAAATACCTTTATTTTTATTCTATTATTTACCTCTTTATATTTAACTACTTTATTAATATTTAAAGTATTTATTTTATAAAGAGTATTAGTTATAAAGGAAGTATAGCTTTAAGGCTTATTAGTATTAATTAGAATTAAGTTTATATTTAAGGTTCTTAGTATTAGGTTTTTATAATATAGGTAGTATTAGCTTATAGTATATTTATTACTTTTATATATAATATAGTTTAGTTTTAAGTACTTAGGGGATATATATCCCTTCTTTTAGTACTTATAGTATTAAATATTATTAAAGTCTTTATTATTAAAAAGTTTATAATTATATTACTTTTAGTTTACTACTAAAGAATATAATCTTTATTACTTATACCTTATAGGATTTAAGTATTTTTAATTACTTAGAGATTCTTTATTAATAACTTCTACCTTTTAGCCTTAGCTTTAAAAGTAGTTTTAACTTTAAAAAAACTTTTAGCTTAGTATTTACTTTTTAATAGTAAGGTTAAAGCTATTAAGAAATATATAAATTTAAAGTTATTTTAAAATAACCTTAAAAAGCTTAGCCTTAACTTTACTTTATTTTTAAAAAAAGGTTTAGAATAATATTTTATTATTTTATTAAAGATTTATTAATGCCTTAATAGCTTTTAAATAATAAGCATTCTTATTAATAGTTTTAGTTTTTAGCTATTTTATAAATTTTACTTAAGTATACTCTTTAAAGTTTATAAAGCTATTAGTAGTAGTATATTATATTTACTAATGCTTTATATTATTAATAAAGTAGCTATTAGTATATACTACTTTAGTAGTATTTTTAAAAAATATATAGAGGTTTATAATAAATACTATATATAAGTTTAATAAGAAATTCTAAAGGCTTTTATAAATATTACCTTTATATATAAAAGCTTTAAGTTAGGCTTTTATAAGTTTTAT
The DNA here is from genome assembly GCA_018360185.1 of Claviceps lovelessii. Taxonomy (NCBI): domain Eukaryota; kingdom Fungi; phylum Ascomycota; class Sordariomycetes; order Hypocreales; family Clavicipitaceae; genus Claviceps; species Claviceps lovelessii. Next base: position 18,147 of record SRPU01000321.1, on the reverse strand, counting down.
ATATATAAAGGGCATTATAACTATAAAGTAAGCCTATAGCTTAGAGGTTATAGTATAATTAATATTAGAAATACTAATAATACTAAGCTTATTACTTTTATAATTTTTAGTAAAATTAACTTCTTTAAGGGACTTTTAAAGTACCTTAAAGTTCTTATACTTATTAGCTATTTATATAGCTTATAGTAACTAAGCTACTTTTTTAATCTTTTTATTAAGGGCTATTTCTTTATTAGTATTTTAATTATTTATATAAGTAAAGTTATAGTCCTTAATTATAAAATACCCCTTTTTTTAATTATATTTAATAAATAATTAGCCTTTTATAAAACTATAGTAAGGTTATAGCTAGTTAAATAGGTAACTTTTTTAGTAAATATTTTAATTTAATTAATAGTTTACTATTCTTAAAAGAAAGAGAGATTTAGTTATTAAAGCTAAATATAAAATACTACTTAATAAAGTAAAGACTAAGATATAGAAAATATATTATAATATAGCTACTAAGTAGGGAGTAGTGCTTAAAGGTATAAATCTCTACTCTATTATATAAATATATACGCTCCTTCTTTTATATACCTTCTTAGTACACTGCTAGGTTATAGCAAGAGCACTATATACCTTACAACTTCTATGCCCCCCTTAGGTCTCATAAGGCTAGCCGTACGCAAAACCTTAGGGAGGAACGGTTATAACAATAAAATATAGTAATTCTAATACTTAAAATTCTCTCTTTTATAGAAAAAGAGAAATTACTTATAAGTTGTATAGAAATTTACTTAAAAATAAGTGTTAATTATTTAATTAAATAATTAATAAAAATGAGAGTTCTACTTTATACTCTTAGTATTTCTTTTCTCTTTTATATACTTTTGTTATGGTCTAGGTCTTTGACCTAACCTTAGGCTGCGGACCGCGCGCAGCTGGCACCCACCCTAGCGACGACCGACTAAACCTTTGGGTGGGGCGTGGCACGGGTACCTTAGGTACTGAAAAGTAGCCATATGATAGGGATTGTTATTAGGGTTGTTCTAGCTAAGTTTCCTCCAAGTAGTATCGGGCAAATAGTACATACAAGTAGAGGGGTCAGACCCCACTCTAACTACCGCGGTTAATCCGCGATCCAACAGTACCTTTCGCCGGAACAGTCGGGAGTTGCGACCAGGAGCCAGGACTGGCGGGCAGGAATGCAACTTGGATACCTGGTAACTGGTTCCTGGATATTGTTCCCGACGAGTACCTAAACACGCAGCAACGGATTTTTGAGCACGCAGCAGCAACTAGGCCTAAAACGGAAGAGGTACCCGCATACCTAATATTCTATAAGAAGGTACATTCTTTATTTCCTACATAATGGCACGCTTATCCGCGCACTAGTATATACTAAAGTAGTCTATACTAGAGGTAAAAATCGCAATCCATGCACCAGTATCACAACGCTTTAATGCCAGTAAAGTGACACTTTTTGCTTATAGAGTTAAAGAAACAAAGGGTGTACCTTCTTATAGAAACTTAGGTGTGCGGGTACCTCTTCCGTTTTAGGCCTAGTTGCTGCTGCGTGTTCAAAAATCCGTTGCTGCGTGTTTAGGTATTCGTTCCCGACCGAGACAAGAAACAGGGATGGCATGCTGCGTATGCGCATCTGGGCTGGAGTGTCTTCCGTGGCAAAACCAAACCAAACAAAGCGCGACGTGACGTGACAATCATTGCCAGAGACAAGCGCAACCCACATCATCTCGTCTGTTTTTCCCCATTGTCGAGGTTCGATATTTCCCCGGCCAGTCATTTCCCAACGAGATGAAGGAGTCGGCAGAGAAGAAGGAAGAAAAAAAGGAAAAAAAAAAGACAATAACAAAAAAAAAAGACAATAATAAAACAGGAAAAAAAAGGGAAAAAAAAATGTCGCTCACCATCTCGCTCTTTGGCCTCGCCTATGCCTTCGTTGTCGCAGCCACGCCGCCCGACCTGACCATCCTATGCAATCAAGTCCCCGAGATCTGCACCAACATCTGCTGGGCCCTCCGCTGCGCAAACCCGTCCTTTTCGCAATTCCCCACGTTTGATTTCCCGGACCGTACGGTGCTGCGTCATCGTCGCGAGGCTGCTTGTGGCCGCCGCGACAAGTGCTCTGCTGGATCTGATGACGAATCTGATGATGAATCAGATGAACATGAACATGAAAACAGGCAGCACGCAGCAGCCGGGTTTCGAGGCCCCCCCTACACAGCCTGCAACGAGTATCCCTTTGCCAGCACGACCGACGCAGGCAACGGCCTCGTGACGAGGTGCGTCCCCCCCTCCGAGCAACAATACCTGCAGTCCCGCGTGTCGGCCCTGCAGCGCAGGTGGAAAGACGCGGGCAAGACGTCCTTTTACCTCGGCTTTGGCAATCCCGGCGGCGTGCGGTACTGCAGCAACGACGCCTGCAGCAACGACGGGTTCGAGATGCAACTCCCACAACCCGGGGCCGCAGCCCGCGCAGCCCAAGTCGGGGAGCCGGACGCGGACGCGGACGCGGACGGGGACGGGGACGGGAACGCGGGGCTTCTCTTTCGGTATTATCGCACCAGGGCGGGCAGCGTGCTGGCTAGCATGCGGGACGTGCAGATGCAGTCCAACTTGACGCGCGAGGTGGCTCCGGGCGAGATTCTCGACGGGAGCTTCGATACCTGGACTGAGGAGGCCGATGGGGAGGGAGAGGACGGCGAGGTGAGATTCGTGCTGGATACGGTGGTGCAGGAACTGCCGTGGCATTATTTCCGGAGCGGTTCCGAGAAGGGGGGGAGGCAGTGAGCTCGTTTATCACTACGAATGATGATGATGAAAGGAGGAGAGAGAAATACATAAATGAATGAATGAATGAGTGAGTGAAAGAATGAATGAAAGAATGAAAGAATGAATGAAAGAATGAATGAATGAATGAAAGAATGAATGAAAGAATGAATGAATGAATGAATGAAGGAATGAGTGAAAGAATGAATGAAAGAATGAATGAAAGAATGAAAGAAAGAAAGAAAGACTAGCGTGTCATGCTTCCAATATACCCTTTTGTCAATTCTAAAACGCTAGACATGCCTTCTACTGGATACTCTGCCGCACACGAATAAGGATACTCTGCCACGTCAAACATGGTTATAAAGCCAGCAACCTCCTCTGCCAATATTCATCTTGGCTTGCCACTTGCCAACTTGGCACACCAACACTCCCTCACGTCTCTTCTCACGAGTGATACGAAACGCTGTATATCTTGAACCCTCCTGAATCAGCCTCCCAATCCACCGATGCCCTACCCGCCGCACCGCTCCCATGGCGCCCCCGCTGTCTATTCCTCGGATGGAACTTTACATATGTACTGGGTCTATTCGCAACCGTCACACTGTACTCTGCTGTCTCGCCATCATAAACTATGACAAATTTTTGGGCTCGCCCAACGTCAGATGTCAATCCACCAATCCGAGGACGCGATGCAATGTACTGCTTGTCGAGCGCGGACTGGATATAAAACGTGCTGCCAAACTCTGAACCGTCAAGACGGTGAATGATCCATCTCTGCCTGAGACTGTCGTGGCGCTTCCCTGCCCGTGCAATGTCTGCCCTTTTGCCGCGGACATTCGTCAGGCCGTAACCATACATTTCAAACGTGAGGTAGCGGCCTTCGGTGAGTTGACCTCGGGCGACTTTGAACCCTTCTTCTACCAAGAGAGACATGTTCTGATTGGCATTTTCAGCGCCATATGGAACCGGCGGCTTGTTTTTCTTGTGATCCTGGAGACATTTCGCCGGTCCGATCCAAGGCCCGGTGAGGGAGCCGAGGCTCAGGTCTCCACTCCAATTTGAATGATCCTTGGGCAGGGCCGGTGGCGTTTCTGTCGCTGTAATGGCGGGCTTCGAGAAATCGGGCTGTGCACCGACAGGTTACTTCTTTAGTCCTTTTTTGTTTCATATGTTTTTTTTTTATAAGAGGCCAAAGCCTTCCGTTTTGTCTATTCACGTTTGGTTCGGCTTACATTGTTGAAATCAAAGGCATTCACAAGATTCGACATGTGCTGGCGGCGCCAGGGTGTGATTGCTTGCGTGTAGACGCCTTTATACCCCTGCATCGCCGCCCATTGCTCAACAAGTTGGATATCTGACGTGTGATCCGCAAATTCGGTAAAGACATTCCCTCCTCGCGTCCATGGAGATATAATATACTTTGGTATTCTCCATCCTTTTTTGTTCGCGAATTTTAGATGAGGGAGAAAAGGGGACCAAGGGGTTGACTATCGGTTTCATGGCCATTATGCACCTGATGACGTCGGTTCATGGGAAGACTGTAGGACATGGACAGACTCACCTGGTCCCAGTGGCACGTCGCCTAACTGGTTGTAAGGATCTTTCAGCCACTCCCCCGCGGTGCCTTTTGGAGCAACCGCTGGCACGACATGGTCGGCCCAGCCTCCTTGCTCTAAAAAAGAATGATTAGCCATTTAGGTTCAACGTCAGCCCAGCCTCGTATTACTTGTAAGATTTGGCACACGTCTCGACCAATCTACCACTCACCGTCATAGCTGATAATGAGAACGGTTCCGTTGTACGCCGGAGAACTGGTAATGGCATCGACAACTCTTTTTTGCAACCAAGCTCCATCTTTCGGCATGTTGGGTGGGTGCTCGCTCAGTTCCTGCGGGCCAACAATCCAGCTGACCTGAGGCAGGGCCCCCTTCGCTGCGGCCTCAAAGAAGGCATCAACGCCAGGATAGGAATTGCCCTTCTTCCTCAGAGCTGATCCGTTCTTGGCGACTTGATACTGTTGGAAATATGCAAGCATATTGTCTTCAAAGTTGTCAAAATCCTGCCAGACCTGCCAAGATATGCCTGCCTCCTCCAAGTATTCTGGAAATGTCTTCCACACGAACGGAAAGCAGTTTAGGCCTGGAGCCTCGCACCCTGGAAATAAATTGTTAGAAACATCGGTGCCAGCCCTTTTGGGGAAATGGGAATACTAAAACCTACCAGGCGTCGCATTGTTGTCAATAATCATTCCCCCCTTGCCATCGGGATTGGTAGGCGAGCCGGGAATATTCACTGAGCCGCTCATCCAAGCGATTCGATTGGGATCCGTCGCGGCCAGAACACTCTGTGATGCCATGTCTGCCACGGTCCAGCCCTCGGCAATGGAAAAGTGCGTGGCTATGTCCTGTCGCTTGAAATACCCCAGACTATAAGGGCCGTCAGCCTGAGCCCAGTTGTTTCCAAGCCCGCCATTGTAGGTAGAATGCATTGTTCCCCAGCCATTATCTCCAGCTCCCATGCACTGCGTCGCGCTGCTCCATTCGCCGCCCAAGTAGTTGATGTGCCATGGTTTCAAAACGTCCACCCCGTTCTGGCGCTGAATAGGTCTGACGGGTAAAATCTTAGCATGATCGTGTTGGTGGGCTAAAACTTGACTGGAATCACGTCAGTAATGTACATACTGTTCAAAAGTCGAACGTCCATCTGGGTTGATCTGAACATTGGGGTCGCCGAAACCACGAACGCCTGCCATGGTACCAAAATACTGGGGTTTGAAAAGTAAAAGTGAGCGCTTGGGGAGCCGAGAGAGTTGGCAAAAAAAAAAAAAAAAAAAAGGAATAGAATTTTGCCCTACTAACATGATCGAACGCGCGATTTTCTTGCATAAACAGAACAATGTGTTTGACATCCTTTAGCGAACCTGCCTGAACTGCTCCCACGACAGCCAAAAAGCATGTCGTGATGGAGGGCTTATTCCGCATACTTGATGCAAATCAAAGAAACTTTTCCTCCAAAGCTCGACTGCTGTCGTTGAGGACGATAACCGGGCGATTACACACATACATATGTATGTGCAATTGCCATTAGCCGAAACTCGGAGCCCGGGGTATAGTGTGGATAAGCCGATTTGCGGGGATAGAAATCTGAAAGCCATGGATAATGCGTGCTGACGCAAGTCTTTGAGCGATGCAGTGAACGTCAAATCTCAACCGTCAACCCTTGTCGGGAGGCGCAGACGTGTCTCGCGAACTGCGCCCAGAGTTTGCCGTCTTGGCCGCGTGAGTTGCAAGTTGCTGTGCTGGATTGACGTTGACAATGATGGCCGAGCGGCGACGACCGACGATCGCTATCAGCTCATGATGATGTGGCAAGCTTGGGCTTCCGAAGAAGGATTGTTGGTATGGTCGACCAGCGTGAGGATGACGGTGAGACGACTCACTCGAGCTCGTCATGGTTGAATCCTAAGCTTCCTGCATGTGGCTTCCTGCATGTGGCTTCCTGCATGTGGCTGCCACGCGCATGGGGCTGGTGCAATTTAAGCACAATCTCTCATCAGCCTTGGTATGATTGGCCGCTGGCCTGCTCAAATGGATCGTGTGGCGTGCCGATGCGTCGATCGTGCCTGCCCCTCTTGCCCTAGGCCCTCGTGCCTGCCCCTCCTGCCCCTCCTGCCGCTTTTGCCCCGCCGGCCCGTCTTGGCAGTCGTGCTGGTTCGACACACGAATCAGTTGGTAGTCTGCAGTGTGCGTTCTGCAGGCACAAAAATATCAACAAATGGATTCCCAAATGAATCAAACAAAGGCCGACGGGCAACTAATGGAAAAGCAGCAACATCAGCATCAGCAGCAACCAGAGGCGCATTCAACATTCAACATACATCATTACATGTTCCTTGCGTGGGAAACGGGACCCGCAGACCGTGCTCACTGCTGACGATCTTCGGCATCTACGCCCCATGCGTGTGGCCTCGTGGGCGATGCCATCTTGAACCGTTTTCTCAACCAAAGCTCATTTGGCCCGACTTCCTTGTGGCCTCAGTATCTCAACCTTACGTCTCTCCTCTCCATCATTGCCCATGACCCCAATTCTGTGACCCTGTTCTCATCGCACGTGTAGCACCGGAGATGTTCTGGTCTGTGGAACATGCGGGAGGGTCAAGCTGGCGCAGGTACCAGCAGTTCCTGAGACGGCAATGGGCACGAAAGGCGGTTGCGCTTGGCGGATTCGTCTTTGCGGGCATGTGCATGTCTCTATTCTACCTGATCGCATTTCACCCCGTCACCTTCACCAAATCGACCGACGAGGCGTTGACCTTGACAACACCCATATCGATCTCTCCAGCTGCTACGGCAGATGATGGCACCATTTTGCTCCATCCAGAACAGCACATATATCGTAAAGCAAAGACACTCCGCTTCGACTGGACCATAACAACGGAAACGCGCTCCCCAGACGGAGTCGAAAAGCTCATATACTTGATCAATGGCAGGTCGACTTCCTACTGATAACTGTTCTGTCAACAATCATGACTATCACGACTAATAGCTTTGATGGATGGGGCCCCAAGAAACGTGCAGGACAGTTCCCTGGCCCATTGATAGAAGCAAGGTCAGGAGATCATGTGGAAGTCAATGTATACAATGGCGTCGAGCAAATGGGACACTCCAATTTGTCCATTCATTGGCACGGATTGACCATGAAGGGTATGTTGCGCTATGTTCTCTGGGAACAAATAGACACACACAGACACACACACACACACAGAGAGAGAGGGGGGTTTCATTCCTATGCTGAACCTAATGTTAGATGCAAATGAAATGGATGGTGTTGCGGGTTTGACTCAATGTGCTATTCAGTCCAAAAAAAAGTTCACTTACCGGTTCCGCATACCTGATGACCAGGCCGGAACATTCTGGTAAGTCGGCATCCGGCATAGCATCCGGAATTACATAAATAACACTCATATTCCCCAGGTATCACGCCCATTCTGGCCTCCAAAGAGCAGATGGGTTGTACGGAGGAATCGTTGTCCACAAGCCAGCCAATCGAAGTGAAGAAGCAGATTCCGCCCTCCATCACTACGAGAAGGAACAGCTTTTGCTCATCGGGGATTGGTATCATCAAAGTAGCAATGAAGTTCTGGACTGGTTTGTGGATCCCGACCACTATGGGTTGGAAGTAAGTGTGACTCGTTATGTTGCCTTTTTTTCCCTTTCTTTTATTCTTTATTTCTGGCTTTTATTTTCAAATGACGAAATACTCTAACATCAACCACCGCCCGCTCCCGATTCTCTCCTTCTCAATGGGAAAGGTAGTTACAACTGCTCAATGGCCGTCAAAGCGCGTCCCATAAATTGTCACACCGTCGACCCTCCTAGACTTCGATTAATGGATTCGAATCGAGTCCGGCTACGTGTCGTCAACACCGGGTGCGTGTGACAGTGACACAGCTCTCTCGCAGACTCTGGGACTGATTTCATGAGTGCAGCATTTCTGCAGGTTTCAGCATCAAACTTTCCAATGGATCTATCAAACCTATTGCCGTTGATGGCGGAAACTGGCTGCACGAGGATACACCAAGAGCTAGGACCATAGGTCTAGTTCATCCTGGTGAGCGGGTGGACGTAATTATGGATCGCACAGTACCGCGCTCCCGCCATGTTGCTTCAACGACAACTTCTGTTTTGACAATTGAGCTGGATCGAGAGTAAGTTTCGAGGTGTATCAGAAAGATCTGCCCACGTCGCCACTCCTACGTGGGATCGCAACTAAAACCTGGTTTCTTACCTATTTCTTCCCCTTGCTATGTTAGGAACATGCCTTTGGTCAACTTTGCTCTTACACACATTCAGTCGTTCCCTGTCGAATGGATCAGTAGCGCAACAAGTCAAGGATCAGCGCATCGTGGTGTGGAACAGCCCGTTACGGACGTCTTCAATCTGGCTGATGCTCTGGGACAAACCCAATCCCCAGATTCTCGCCTTTCTCGCGGTCCATTCCAACGCGCGGTATTGTATGCAACGATGAAGATACGAGCAGCGAAGCACAACCAGCCAGTTGGTTCTATCAACCATACGTCCTGGATGAATCCGGCCCCGGACGCTTTGCCTCTCCTGTCCTTGGCTCGAGAGAAATGGGCAGAGGCCATCCCTCAACCAATAAAGGTGCACAACTTTGATGTGCCATGGTTCAAAGTCTCGGACCCAGGTACTTGGGCTGAACTTACATTGAATAACTTTGACGACAAAGGACATCCCTTTCATCTGGTAAGTCGCTCCACCCGTGCGGGCTGTTGAGAGATACTTGTGGGCTAACCTGCCAAAGCATGGCTATGAGTTTTATGTCGTGGCTCGAGAGCAGGCCGCTGACATATACAGGGGCTACAATCCTTTCGATGACAGTAGCACATCACAGGCACGGCAGCTGAACGTGAAAAACCCGCTCCGCAAAGACACTGTACACATCCCACCTATGGGTTACGTAGTTCTACGCTTTCCCTTGGACAACCACGGGCTTTGGCTGTTGCATTGTCATGTGCTTTGGCACCAGGCGGTGGGCATGGGCATCGTGATCCAGGTGGGAGAAATATCCGAGGACGTGCGGCAGAGATCTAGATACTCGTGTTCAGTTGAATAGCGGTAGGAACTTGATCATATGCGGGGCATTTCCAGATGTTTTCTGTTGTTTATTATCTTGCTTTCACGATGCTGACGAAATGTCTGCTTTTGAGTGTTGGCATCGCGACGGAATTAGGGACAAACAACCTATTGGAATTGAAGATTCTGTCAGCTTGCAGCTTTCTGATGGGGCCGCGACGCACATCTCTACTTTATCTGCTTGAAGTTTTGAGATTGGCTAGCAGTCCTGGAGGCAGAAAAGTCGACTTTACATGATGGGAAATGAGTCCTGACTTGTTTTGGTCAGTTTTGCTCGTAGCAGGCAGACCTCGTTGCAATTCTTGCGAATATTCGTTCCAGGCAAAAGTGTAGATGTTACTTTTCAAAAACTTTCGACCAATCACCTGTAAGCAAATGTGAAGTCAAAGAGAACGAGTAAAAATCACATCCTCGATTCCCCTCAGAGCTTACTGAAGATCCTTTGCGTCCATGACCTCTGTGCTCGTGTGTACGTCAAAGTCCCAAGTCGATCGCAAGTCATCAAGCGGCCGACCCGTGTCAGAGAGACGCCAATGTCACTCGTCCCGAATAAGTCTTGCGGCATGGCCCATGTCCTCGCGTATCAGACAGGTCCAACACGTTGGCCGCGCCTGTCACGCAAACACCCGGCAGCAAGGCGGCAGCCGAACCTCATCGGGTCGGAACTCTGCTGATGCGAGGAATCCCTTTTCTTGGCCGACTTCCCGCGCCCCCCCCCCCCCCCCCCCCCCCCATTTCTTCCGCGAGACGCAGTCAGCACATCAAGGGAGAAGACGAGAAAAAAAGAAAAGATCTTTCACGTCAGGTGCTCGCCTTGATGGTCATGTGCGCTGCGACGCGGAATCGGAATCCATGCGCGCGTCGCATGTCGCATGTCGCATGTTGAATCGATCGGATCCATTCTCCCGAGACCCGTTTCTGGTATTTCGGGAAACAAAACGCGAGGATGGGATGGCAGGATCAGTGATCAGTGATCAGTGATCAGGGCCATCAGGCCATCCATCTTTGGTGTTCTCCCGTTTTGACAAGGTCCATCCCCGTTTTACGTTGGGTGTATGGCGTGCTCTGCACGGTCTGAAACAGTGTTGCATGTTGCATGTTGCGTCGAGGGAGAGGGGAGTGTGGGGGTTATGGTGCAGGTTCTCGGGCGGGCTCGCAGACCGGACACCGGACACCGGACACCGGACATTCGGGGCATGAAATACAAATCGGGTGAGAAACAGGGGGGAAAATCCCGTAGCATGAGATGTGGGATTCCCATGGGGTATGCAACCGAGGTCGAACCGCGGTACAAAGTGTTTGAATTCTCGCAGAGTGCTTGGTCTTGGCCTCGGTCATGTCATGGTTGAGGCCTGGAACTGGCAGAAAAGTCCATTCGTTGGACGTATTAGACGGGAAGAAGGGAGAAAGAAAGAAAAAGGTAGAGAGAAAGGGGGTGGAAAGGTAGCGAAAAAGAATAAGAAGAAATAAACTTTATTATAAACAAAGAAAAAACCTTCTCCCCCCGAAACCTACACGGGGACAGAAACGAAACAGTCCAACGTCCCGGAGACCAGCCGAAAGGGGCACCCTCATTCCCGGGATGACGAACCGAGGTAGCCAAAGCCGCTTTTCGTGTTGGAAACGCGAATGTCTAGGCACGTGTGTTGTATTTGGATTTTTCGGTTGGATTCGTTTGTGGGCTTGGGTATTTGGGGGATTGGTTCTAGGCTGATTCTTGAGAAAAAAGGAGAAACAAGAGAAAAGGAGAAACAAGAAAGAAGAGGAAGAAGAAGAAGAGGAAGAAGAAGAAGAAAAGAAGAAGAAGAAGAAGAAGAAGAAGAAGAAGAAAAGAAGAAAACCAAAAGAGAAAAAAAAGAAAAAATAAAACCAGAAAGAAAAGAAAAAAATATATATTCAAATTATGGTGTACTCCAGCGGCCATGTACACCCTGGCCTAACCGGGAACATGAATACAGAGCGGACTCCCTGCGCGGGTCTAGCATAGAAGGGCAAAAAAGCGGAAACAGAAAATCATGGCAAGATACAACGATTGCAACGTCTATTCCTTTTTGCAGATATATGATGGGTTCTTCTTTATTTTCGCAGGCCAAGGAGCGCTATTTTGCGGCAATTCCCTGCGCGGTCCGCTGGCATCGCGAAAGTCCCCTTTTTTTGATGGCATCTTGATTCAATGGGCGTGGGGATGGCACGGAAAGCGAATACAGTCATCTGAGAGAGACACGGGGTAGAATGAAGCTACAGTCCGACAAGATGTATATCCAAGTTATATATTCTCCTTTGGATTGAAGGCTGGCCGGACGGCCGGCTGACACACACCGCAAAGCCGGGCAATCCATCTTGCTCATGACCTATTATGTTGACCCCTTCATGTTGAGCCCCTTGAAACTCCTCGTCACATCCGCAATCGCCCGCTCGACCGGCAACCTTTCCATTGAACTGGCCCCGTAGAAGCCATGAATCCCGTCAGTCCGGCTCAACACATACTGTGCATCCTCGGGACCAGCAATCGGACCCCCATGGCACAGCACCATGACGTCCGGACAAACCTCGACGGCCGCGTCGCGAATCTCCTGAATCAGCGCCACACAGTCATCCAACGACTTGCTGCTGCTCGACGTCGCGCCCACAGAGCCGCTCGTCGTCAGTCCCATGTGCGCAACCAGGATATCCGCGCCCGCCCGCGCCATTTTCCTCGCCTCGGCCGCGTTGAACACATATGGCGTCGTAAGCAGGTCCATGTCGTGCGCCGCCGCAATCATGGCCACCTCGGCGTCGTACGACATGCCCGTCTCTTCTAGGTTGGCGCGAAACGTGCCGTCAATGAGCCCGACGGTCGGGAAATTTTGCACGCCGGCAAATCCTTTTTCGCGGAGCTGTTTCACAAACGAAGGTATGTCCCTGAAGGGATCAGTTGCACAGACACCCGCGAGGACGGGTGTGGATTGCACAATGGGGAGGATTTCGTTGGCCTGTTTTGGTTTTCTCTTCGTGTGTGTGTGATGGGGACGAGCGTTGGTCAGCCACCCGACTTGGTACATTTTCTTCATTTCTTGATGAGTTTAAATAAAGGGACGGAGGTGAAAAATAAGGACGAAAAAGCAAGACGAAAAAGACAAAATCGGCGTTTGGCTCATTTCGCACCATGTCCATAACCACCTCGTTTGCATTCCCATACGGCATCAACCCCGCAAGGGAGCCTCTCCCGGCCATACGGAAGCGGCCGCTATTGTAGACAATAATCAGATCCGCGCCGCCTTGTTCGATAGACTTGGCCGAGAGGCCGATACCAGCTCCAGCGCCGACAATGGGCTTTCCCTGCGCGATTTGGGCTCGGAGGCTGGCTAGAATGCCGGCGCGGCTGGTTGGGGGGGTCATGTTTTTTTTTTCTTTTTTCTTTTTTCTTTTTTCTTTTTTCTTTTTTCTTTCTTCTTTCTTCTTTCTTCTTTCTTCTTTCTTCTTTCTTCTTTCTTCTTTCTTCTTTTTTCTTTCTTCCTTCTTCTTGTTCGGCTTCGCTGCAGATCGGATGGGGCGTTGATGATTGGTGTGACAGGAGGAGAAAGCGGGAGGAATGCAAATCGCGTTTCGAGGGGCGGTCTGCAGCTGAACCTCTGGGTAACCTTGGAATTAGGGAGCTGCTGTGCTGCTGTGCAGGATGTGACGGTGACTTTATGTCGGATTGGAGACAGTGCGGGTTGATGGTCGATTGGTGGTAGCCGTCATCTTGTCGTCGTTTTTGATGCGCATGGGCGCGGCCCGCGGAGCCCCGGATGACGTCGGCCAATCTTGAGTCTTGACAGCCCGCATCACGTCGCAGCTTCTCGAGAGTCGTTCTTGCCTTTTCTGTCTCCCCTTTCTGCCTCCCTTTCTGCCTCCCCTTTCTGCCTCCCCTTTCTGCCTCCCCTTTCTGCCTCCCCTTTCTGCCTCCCCTTTCTGCCTCCCCTTTCTGTCTTGCCTCTTCTGTTTGCGTCTGATTTCCACTGTTGCATCGATTCCTTTCTACATTCCCTCTCGGCCCAGCAGCCACCCGACTCGACCCTCCATTGCTCTCAGTGCTGATTTCTTTTTAGAGGGCATTTCATACCATGTCGGCCGTAGTAGCCGTCATCGGCACCTGCGACACCAAACTCGAGGAACTCGCCTTTCTGCGTCACCATATTGCCGCCGCACCTGGCAACGTCAAGACACTTCTCATCGATGTCGGACGCCACAGATGCTCCAGCTCTGAAGTCAATGTCCATGGGGCCGACATGCTGTCGAGGTACCGCCCCGAGCTAGACGTGGCCACGCTCTCCCGCGGCGACTTCATCGACGCTATGAGCACCTGCGCCGCCCAGGCCGTCCACGACATGTATTGCCAGGGAGAGATAGACGGCATCGTCTCCGCAGGCGGCTCAGGTGGAACGGCGCTGTCGTCGCGCGTCATGCGCAACCTGCCCATCGGGCTGCCCAAGCTGATTGTGTCGACCATTGCCAGCGGCGACACGGGACCCACTGTCGGCGAGAGCGACATCACGCTCATGTACTCGGTGGTGGACGTCGCGGGCTTGAACCACCTTCTACGGGATATCCTGTCCAACGCCGGTGCTGCCATTGCTGCTGCTGCCATGTCGTATTCGGCGCGCAAAAGTCGGCCTTCCGGGCAGACGCCGACGAGTAAGCGGATTGGAATCACCATGTTCGGGGTGACGACTCCGGGAGTAGACAGGATTCGACAAATACTCAATCATCGCTACCATGTGGAAACGTATGTTTTCCACGCGACGGGCCACGGAGGCAGAGCCATGGAGCGCCTCATTGCAGACGGGCAGCTGGACGGGGTCATCGATCTCACCACGACGGAGATCTGCGACTACATCATGGGTGGCACCATGTCCGCGGGCGAAGAGCGTCTCAATGCCGCCGTGGATGCCGCCGTGCCCACCATCATATCTGTCGGAGCATTGGACATGGCCAACTTTGGTCCAAAGGACTCGGTTCCCGCGAGGTACAGTCACCGGACGCAGGTGGAGCACAATCCCATCGTGACGGTGGTGCGGACCTCGCCCCACGATGCCGGGGCCATTGGGCTTTTCATCTGCCAGAAGTTGAAAAGAGCTACGAATCCTGCTCTGATACAGGTGTGGCTTCCGCTGGGGGGCGTCAGCATGCTCTCTGTTCCCGGCGGGCCCTTCTACGATGCAGAGGCGGACGCGGCGCTGTTTGATAGCATCAGAGAGGGCTTGCGAGGCACGGGTATCAGGGTCATGGAGGATGCAGGGTCCGTCAATGACGACGCCTTTGCGACAAGGATTGCCGAGGCCATGGCAGAGCTGCTGAACTTGTGAGTTCAGACAAGGAGGAAGATGATGTGCATCAGATTTCCAGATGTCCAGATTTCCAGGTTTTCAAGATTTCTCCGGACGCGTCCCATGCCCCCCATTCCCATACCGCAGGGCGACGTCCCAATCCCACACCTGCTTCATCTCGGATTCTTTTTGACAGACTCCACATGTCGTCGACTCAAAGACGTCTGCTCTGGAAGATTCCACGGCTCCCTGGCTCTCATCATGCTCCCGGACCTCGGCCATCATGACCCGCATAAGACACGTTGCTCGGGCCTCCCTGTCAGGGCCGTGTATGGGTTCGTAAATAATGATGCCCTTGACAAGACAAGGAAGATGACGCGTGTTGAACGAGCCGCGTATACGGGGCGTGATTTTTTCTTTTTTTTCCCCTTGCCCCTTCTCCAACAAACACGCGCACATCGAGGGTACATGGACATTGAGCCCTAATGCGAACGGTTCGAACCAATCGGGGTCAGCTGCCGCTCGCCACGGGCGGCTAAGCAGGCCTCTCCCCGGGCGGCGGAAGACTCCGATGTCGGCAAACTATCATTGGCGGAATAGCTGCTTGGTTTCCTAAAACGGACCGAACTCTCTCCCCGCCCCCCCAAACGCTGCCGAATCGTGAGCTTTGTTACTGCAGCCGTCCGACGGCGATCCCCTGAAGGGATTTTCCAGGAATGAGGCCATCGAATCGTATTTTTCGCTTAGCACAGTGCCGCGGCTGTACTGCGGACCAATGCGACAATGGTATACCGCCCATTGCAGGGGGGTTGTCGTGTGTCTGCTGCTCTCTGTGTGTGTGTGTGTGGGTTTTCTTTCCTTCTTCCTTTTTTGCATCTGTGTATTAAGGGTATTCCCGAACAAGGTATATTCATGAACGATAAAGCGTCTAGCAATCCAATTAATCCTTGGGACATGCTGTATGTAGGTACAGCGTTCACGTGGAAGGCCAAAAAAGAAGGAATTAAAAGAAGATGCTTGGCGAAGTATGGGGAAACCGAGCTTGTCTAGAAATCCTGGAAAAAGTCAATTTGGTTTTTATAAGTTTTGTGCAGCTACGTAGCCACCATGTTAAGAACATGATCCACTGTCTACGTAGTTTTTCCCCAGAAGACTGGATGCATCTGGGGTAAAAAGAAAACAAAAGAAAAGAAAACGAAAACGAAACGAAACGAAACGAAATGAAACGAAACCAAGAATGCCAACCGATTGCGGGGCTTAGCATTCGGAGCAGGAGAAACCGGAGAGACAGCGAGACGCAGAAAAGGACGAAAGGAGGAAGACAAAAAAAAAAAAAAAGGAAGAAAAAAAAAAAAAAAAAGGAAGAAAAAATGCATTGAAAAGCATTGGTTGGTACGGCGGGAATGCCGTCTTGACTCGGGTGACGTCAGGCCACTTGGTGATTGAATGCGGAAAGAAGGGTCGCCACGAGCAGCTGTTTGCATGCCATGCCGCCCTGTTGGCCCGACGCTCGTATTGGCGGCGCTTGAAATGTTGAGTCAACGATTCAATGGTTTTGACGGTGAGGGTGACGGTGACGGGTGGTTGACGGTAGCTGTTTTGCCAAGGCCGGAAAGCAGCACCGTTTGGAGGCAACATTGTCGTCCAAGTTGGGCACGAGGGTCTCGTGATGGGTCAGATTTTTTTTTTTTTTGGAAGACGGGGGACATGTCCATTGGCACATTGGATTGGCACATTGGATTGGCACATTGGCAAAGGCCAGGCCAGACGTGGAAATGCCGCATGTGCCGCTGCCGCTGCCGCTTCCGCTTCCGCTTCCGCTTCTTCTGCTGCTGCGGTCGGGAAAAGGGCCGCGAAACGTCCACGACCACGACCATGTGACATGCACGTACTGGCCGGGCGCGGGCATGACGGCATGGCGTCAACTTGGCCAATGTTTGTCAGCAGTGAGCACGATGGCAGCTCGATGGACGTGAGCCGTTGGTGATTTGGTCACTTGACGGTTGACAACTTGACGGCGCTAGTCACCCGTCAATCCAACCAGTTCGATAGTCTTGACAGTCTAGCCAGGTTGACAGCAAGTTGACAGTTTAATTAACCGGTTTGACAATCCAAAGTTCGACAGTCTAACCAGACGCGGCGCGCAGTTCGTCATCTGCCGCCGCCGCCGCTTCCCCGGGAAATTACTCGGAGATAAAGAAGACAGGCAAGTCAGCATCAACGAGAAGAGCCGGATCGTGTAAACTCCCTGGCATCTGCCATGCCATCGGACAAGTCCGTCCTGCCTCGGCCATGATTGAAACGTATTAGACTGTGAAAATGGGGGGATGCACTCTTCCCTTTCCACCCATGTATGTGCATACGGTGGGATGCCGATAGTTTTTAGGCCACGAGAGGTATTGCACGGAATTTTCCCGGACAACCTGGTAATCTACCTGGGTAGGTAGCTATTAGAGAGTAATGATGAGAAAAAAAAAAAAAAAAACCTCATCATAAAGCTTATATAAAAAAAAGGAAGAGAATAGCAAGAAGATAATACAAGAGTATTAGGCGCGTTGCTTTATTATCGTGGGCTAAAAACTATCGGCATCCCACGGTATGTATACACTCTATGTATGCTTCCTGTACATACAATGTATTTACAGTACCTACAAATCGTCATGTATGCACATACGCGCATGCATGCATCCACGTCCATGTACTTCCAACCTGACAAGGGAGGTAGTACCACCGTCCACGCGGGATCGCTCATAACCGGCCACGTCAACTGACGATCAGAGAACTCTGGTACTTGTTGGCTCAGCCCTTTTATGTGTGTGTGTGTGTGTGTGTTTCTTCTTTCTGCCAAACAAGGCGCTGGGGTCCGGGTTTCGTGCATCATCATGAGCCCTTGCCCCTTTTGCCCCTTGTTAGCTCCACCTTGCGAGAAGAGACTTCAAAAAAAAAGAAGCCCTTGACTTGCCAATGTTGAAGACTCGAGAGCCCACGTTGAGGACGATCCTATGACGGGCAATGGATTTTTTTTTTTTTTTTTTTTTTTTTTTTTTTTTTTTTTTTTTTTTTTTTTTTTCGTTTTCCTATTTTTCCCGGGTTTCCCTTTTTCCCCGTTTCCCTGCTTCTCTCCTTTACCCCTTTTGACCATTCCCCACGATGTGACACACACACCTCCTCTCGTCGTCAAAGCACGAGAGCATTACTGCCAAGTGATGTCAATCATGTCAATCCACTCCGCAATCCGCAGTCTGCACCCAAGCGGCGCTTGGTCCGAAAGACGCGCCCCTCGCCGCTCGCCCGGCCGACCGTCTTGGCCATGCGCATGTGACCCCCAGAGGGATTATGCATGTCGCACGTTGTGCATATGCCATTCCTCGACAAGTCCGATCACTGATGCTTTGGTTTTTTTTTTTTTTTTTTTTTTTTTTTTTTTT
>SRPU01000320.1:0-22119 GCA_018360185.1 Claviceps lovelessii | reverse complement strand
CTTTTAAAAATATATTTATAAACTTAGTATATACCTTTAGTAGCTTTTTTATAGCTAGGTTACTACTTAGTTACTTATTATTTTTACTTTACTTATTAAGCTAAGGTTTTCTTATATTACTCTCCCCTACTTATAGGCTAGTTCTATTTTTATTATTTCTTAGTATCTCCTTAATCTATACTAAGGCTAGTATTAGTAATATAATTATATTCTTTCTTTTATAGTAAATTTGCTTTAAGTACTTAGTAAATATAAGGCATTTTTATATTATTAAATATTGCTAAGTCTTATTATTTTAAGATAGAATTTATAGCTTATAGTTCTTTACTTAGTTAGCACCTAAGAGTAGGTCCTTTTATATATTAATAATATAGTAGTAAATCTAATATATTTTATTATAATCTATATTATTAGTAATACTAACTAACTTATTTAATATACCTTTATACTTAAGTAAATTACCTAAGGCATTAGTTAGCAGTATAATATTTACTTCTATATTTACTTAGTCTTCTTTATTTAATATTCTAGGGTAGATAATTAATCTTTTAGCTTTTAAATTAAATAATACCTTAATAGCTACTTAATAATAATCCTACTATATAAATACCTTTATCCTTATTTTATTATTTATCTCTCTATATTTAACTACTTTATTAATACCTAAGGTATTTATTTTATAAGGGGTAATAGTTATAAAGGGAGTATAGCCTTAAGGCTTACTAATATTAATTAAAATTAAGTTTATATTAAAGGTTTTTAGTATTAGGTTTTTATAGTATAAGCAATGCTAGCTTATAGTATATTTATTACTTTTATATATAGTATAGTTTAGTTCTAAGCACTTAGGGGATATATATCCCTTTTTTTAGCACTTATAGTATTAAATATTATTAAAGTCCCTATTATTAAAAGGTTTATAGTTATATTACTTTTAGTTTATTACTAAAGAGTATAATCTTTATTACTTATACTCTATAAGACTTAAGTATTCTTAATTACTTAAGAATTCTTTATTAGTAACTTCTACCTTTTAGCCTTAGCCCTAAAAATAGTTTTAACTTTAAGGAAACTTCTAGCTTAATATTTACTTTTTAGTAATAAGGTTAAGGCTATTAAGAAATATATAAATTTAGAATTATTTTAAAATAGCTTTAGGGAGCTTAGCCTTAACTTTACTTTATTTCTAAAAAAAGGTTTAAAATAATATTTTATTATTTTATTAAAGGTTTATTAGTACTTTAGTAGCTTTTAAGTAATAAGTATTCTTATTAATAGTTTTAGTCTTTAGCTATTTTATAAATTCTACCTAAGTATACTCTTTAAAGTCTATAAAGCTATTAATAGTAATATATTATATTTACTAGCGCTTTATATTATTAATAAGGCAGCTATTAGTATATACTACCTTAGTAGTATCTTTAAGGAATATATAGGGGTTTATAGTAAATATTATATATAAGTTTAATAAGAAATTTTAAAAGCTTTTATAAATATTACCTTTATATATAGAAGCTTTAAGTTAAGCTTTTATAAGTTCTATATATATAAGGGGCGCTATAATTATAGGGTAAGCCTATAGCTTAGGGGTTATAGTATAATTAATATTAAAAGTACTAATAATATTAAGCTTACTACTTTTATAATTTTTAGTAAAGTTAACTTTCTTAAGGGATTTCTAAAGTACCTTAAGGTTTTTATACTTATTAACTATTTATATAGCTTATAGTAACTAAGCTACTTTTTTAATCTTTCTATTAAGGGCTATTTTTTTATTAGTATTTTAATTATTTATATAAGTAGAATTATAGTCTTTTATTATAAAATACCCTTTTTCTTTAATTATATTTAATAAATAGTTAGCCTTTTATAAGACTATAGTAAGGTTATAGCTAGTTAAATAAGTAACTCTTTTAGTAAATATTTTAATTTAGTTAATAGTTTACTATCTCTAAAGGAAAGAGAGATTTAGTTATTAAAGCTAAATATAAAATACTACTTAATAGAGTAAAGACTAAAATATAGAAGATATACTATAATATAGCTACTAGGTAGGGGGTAGTACTTAAAGGTATAAATCTCTACCTTATTATATAAATATATACGCTTCTCCTTTTATATACCTTCTTAGCGCGCTGCTAGGTTATAGCAAGGGCACCATATACCTTACGACTTCTATGCCCCCCTTAGGTCTCATAAGGCTAGCCGTACGCGAAGCCTTAGGGAGGAATAGTCATGACATAAGCTTAGTAAAGCTTTATAATATATAAGCTAAAAGCTAACTTAAACTTTATTAGTATTAATTATAATAAGTAGTTTCTTATTTATTAAAACCTATTACTTAAGGTTTAAGTATAAATTACTTTATTTTTTAAGCTTAATAATAATTATTACTATATACTTAGCTATTTTTTTAATTATTTTAATACTATATTTATAAACCCTTATTAAAAAATATAATTATAAAGCTAAATTAATTAAAATAGTACTTAAAAAATTGTTTATAGATTTTTTTATTTACTTTAAATAAAAGCTTTACTTAATTAATAATAATATATAGGTAAATATAATAAAGCTTATTTAACTTTAAATAAGACTTAGCAAATAAATAAGAACCTACTATATAAGTTATAATATTCTTTATTCTAACTATTTTATAGTAATTATATAATACTATAGTATTACTTTAAATATTAATTTATACTAAATTAAAGAATATATTAAGGGTTATTACTAGCTTTAGGCTAAATATAACTATAAAAATAATATAGCTATAATAAGTATTAACTTTACTAGCTTTATAAGCTTTATATAAGGCTATAAGTTCTTTAGTAAAGCTAAAATTAATATAAAACATATAGCTACTAAAGGTATAGTATAAGTAATATAGGTTTTAAAAAATATTATGAAATACTTTAAGGCTACTTACTAATATTTATAATATAATAATAATAGCTATTATATTAAAGGCTATACTTAGCTTTTAGCTTATAATTCTTTAAAAAAACTTAAAATTAGGGTTTTAAATACCTTTAATAAAAAGGCTTTTAATAATTTTATTAACTTTAACTTAAAAAAAAAGAATTTATTATATATGTTTTAATAATAAAATATATATTAGTAGTAATAGCTTATATTATACTAATAATAATAATAGCTTAAATATTTATAAGTGTGATGGATTCGAGCTAGCGGCTTGGATCCTTAGTGGAGCAAGAGAGGGGCATATAAGGAGACCTATTATATCTATAGGGTAAACCCTAAGGATATATACTGTATATATAGCGTATATATAGAGAAAAGGGATAGTAGTCTTCTTTTTCCTTTTATAAATAATAATAACTTTATTAACACTAAATTATAGTAATTATTTAAGCTAGTTTATAATACTTATTATTTATTAAAATATTACTTATAATATTTATTTATATATATATAATATAATAAACCCTTAGTATTATAAATAAGTAGCCTAATTAGGCAATATATAGAACTTATACTACCTTTATAAAACTATTACTTTAATAGTAGCTTAGCTTAAAGAATTATACTATTAAGTAGCCTTAATAAATTAGGTATTTTATATAGGTACCTTAATATATTCTAACTAAGTATAATTTAAATATAAACTGCTTTTAATAGGGAACCCTTATAATAGAAATAAAGCCTTATTCTAAGCTTAGTAGAACCTTATAATATATAAGCTAAAGGCTAACTTAAACTTTATTAGTACTAACTATAATAAGTAGTTTCTTATTTACTAAAACTTATTACTTAAGGTTTAAATATAGATTACTTTATTCTTTAAGCTTAGTAATAACTATTAGTATATACCTAGTTATTTTCTTAATTACCTTAATACTATATTTATAAACCCTTATTAAAAGAAATATATAGTTATAAAGCTAAACTAACTAAAGTAATACCTAAATAAGTAATTTATTAATTTCTTTATTTACTTTAAATAAAAACTTTACTTAGCTAAAAGTAGTATATAAGTAAATATAATAAAACTTACCTAGCTTTAAATAAAATTTAATAAATAAATAAAAAACTACTATATAAATTATAATATTTCCTATTTTAACTATTTTATAGTAGTTATATAATACTATAGCATTACTTTAAATATTAATTTATATTAAATTAAAGAGTATATTAAGGTATATTACTAGCCCTAGGCTAAATATAACTATAAAGGTAATATAGCTATAATAGATATTGACTCTATAGGCTTTATAAGCACTAAATAAGGCTATAAGTTCTTTAGTAAGGCTAAGTTTAGTATAAAACCTATAGCTATTAAGAGTATAGTATATATAATATAGGTTTTAAAAAATATTATTAAATTCTATAAAGCTACCTAGTAATATTTATATTATAGTAGTAATAGCTATTATATTAAAGGCTATACTTAGCTTTTAGCCTACTACCCTTTAAAAAGACTTAAAATTAGGGTTTTAAATACCTTTAATAAAAAGGCCCTTAGTAATAATAATAGTTTTAACTTAGAAAAAAATAATTCTACTATATAAGTCTTAGTAGTAAAATATAAATAAGTAGTAATAGCTTATACTATATTTATATTAATAATAGCTTAAATATTTATAAAAAAATAAAATATTATATAAAGAAAGTATTATTTCTCCTTTCCTTTTTTTATAATAGTTTTTAGTTTATTAATACTTAAGTAAATAGTAATTATAATAGCTATACTACTATAAGTAAAAGTATAGTTTAAAGGCTAGGCCTTTAATAAATCTCTTTAACTTAACTATATACCTTAACTACTACTATAATAGTAATAAGGTATAGCTATACTAATACCTTTTAGTAGCTATAAATTACTTATTTTATATAATTTAGAGCTAATTTAAATAAATAAATATTCCCTATTATAGCTTATATAATTCTAGGTCTTTTATAAGACTATATTTTTAAAGTACTATAAATAGCCTAGAATAATATTATATTATATACTATTAAGCGTTTATTAGTTATTTATATATAAAGTAGTTTATAGATTTATACCTTTAATACCTAAGATATAATATTACTAATAGTTACTATACTAGGCTTAGTATATACTAGCCTAGCTTAGATTAAAGTTAAATAAGGTAAGTAGTATTATAGCTATAAGTTTATAAGAGATTAATATTATTCTTACTTCTATAGTAGGCCTAGTATACTTAAAAGAAAATAAAGACCTCTTTTTATTACTTAGTAAACTTACTAACTTTAAGGATTTATTTTACTATAAAAATACTAATGCCTTACCTTCTTACTAAGGCTAAGCTAATTACTATATTTAATTATAATATAATTTTAATAGTAGTATACTAAACCTACCTTAGGCACTTCTTTATAATATACTATAGAATTAGCTATTAGAAATATAAAAGTAAATTATAAACTTAATAAATAAAAATTAAATTTAAGCCTTTTCTTTTTTAGTAGTTATATTAGTACTTTTAGTTAAGAAGGTAAAGAGTAGCTAGTATTTTTATATAAATTATAGGGCACTAAATAAGATTATAAACTAAAACTACTACTTACTATTACTTATTAAAAAGACTCTATACTCCTTAGCTAGTACCTAATAGTTTATAAAGTTAAATATTTATACTGCTTTTTACTACCTATATATAGTAAAAGGGAATAAAGCCTTAATAGTATTTTAAATATATTTTAGCTTCTTTAAATAGCTAGTATACTTTATTAGCTTAGCTAGGGTACTTATAATATTTTAGTAGTATATTAATAAAGCCTTAGGGAATACCCTAAAAGCCTATACTATAGCTTACTTAAATAATATTCTTATTTATATTAATAAAATATAAAAAGAGTATATAAAGTATATTAAAAATATTCTTTTATACCTTTAATAGGCTAGCCTATACCTTAATATTAGTAAATATATATTTAAAGTAATTAAGGTTAAGTACCTAGGGTTTATTATTTAAGGTAGCTATATTATATATTTAAACCTAGCTAAAGTAGTAGTAATTTAGAAATAAAAGGTACTAATATAGATATAGAGTATATATAGCTTCTTAAGCTTTATAAACTTTTATTAAAAGTTTATAGCTAACTTTTTAAACTTTACTAAACTTTCACTTAACCTTACTAAAAAAAGTATTTTATTTATTTAGTCCCCTATATATTAGGTAGCCTTTTAATATTTTAAAAATATATTCTTATTAGCCTCTATTTTTATATAATAAAACCTAGCCTTAAATATAATAGTTAAAGCTAATATATTAAGAAAGGCGCTTAGTAGGTGCCTTTTTTAATATAATATAATAGGGGTACTATAATTAGTAGCCTATTACTTAGTCTACCTTATACCTCTTTAATAAAACTATATAATTTATAATAAGGAGCTGCTTAGTATTATTTTATACTTTAAAGTATAGTTTACTAAGCTTTATAATATCTTTAAATTATTTATAATTCTTATAAATTATAAGAATTTAGAATACTTTACTAGCCCTTAGGAAATATTAAAATACTAGGCTTATTAAGTAAAGACTCTCTTCTTTTTTAATTTTTACCTTTATTATTACCTAGGCTTTTAAGTAATATACCCTAATATACTATTTAGATATAAATAGAATAAATTAGGGGGACTAGCCCTAACCTAGCCTTTACTATACTTAGTGTTAGTTATATGCTTAATATACCTACTTTTTACTTAGCTATTCTTTATACTAAATACTAATTAGGCTTAGAATATAGCCACTGCTATTAACCTATAGGGGTAAGATTTCTTTACTAATACTTATTTTTAAAGCCTTTAGAATTGAAGTATATAGGCTAATTTAATATATTAACTAAAAATTATAGTAGTATAATTTAGAGCTTAAAAGTTTTCTACTAAAGTAGCTACTTATTAGTAAGTTAGTAACTATATAATTAATACTTATAATGCTTTATTATTTTAAGGCTATCTTTAGGCACTATAGTATAAGCCTTTTATTATAATACTAATTTAATAAACTTATAACTTACCTTTATTAGGCTATTTAGGGGAAAATATAATATTTTAAGTACTTTATTATAGCTTTTACTAAAAAGGTATATTAATAAATATTATATAATATATATAAAACTACTATTATTATAAAGCTTATAAAAGCTAGCGCTTATATTAAAGCTTTCTTTAACCTATTTTAGTATTAAATAAATATTAGTTATAAATTTTAATAAACTTTATAACTAATCTCCTAGGATTTAATGTAAATACCCCCTAGTTTTTTATAGTTATTATAAACTACCTCTTTAAGTATATATAATTAAAAGCTATAATAAGTATAAGCACTAAGGTATATATTTAATACTTTCTTAACTACTAGTAATATTTTTATAGGTTCCCCTTAAGTATTATTTTAAACTAAGGCTTAGACTAAGTAAGTAGGTTTTAGTTAATACTTTACTCTTTTATTAGTATTATATAGCTTTTTTTTATATTTTACTATCTTTAAACTAATAGTAGTATTAAATATATAAACTAAGAGGTATAAATAGTACTTAAGGTAATAGTTTTCTTTACTTAAATAAACTAGCCTATATATTTTATAATATATTAGCTTACTTTTAATAACTATATATTTTTAATTACTAGCTTTAATATATATAGCTCTTTATAGCTTTAATATTAACCTTATTTAGTATATACTAGCTTTTAGCTAAAGCTATATATTAGCTAAGGGTTAGGTAGTTTAATTCCTTAAATATATTAAATAAAGTATAGTACTTATTTAAGCTATTATTAACTTTACTTAATAATAATAGTAGGAATTCTTTAATAAGTTATACTACTTAGTAAAATATTACTAGCTAGGGGATAAGATATAGCTTAGCCTTTATAATATTTATACTCTTTACTTAAGTAAAAAGCTAAATTAAGTAATAGCTAAATATACTATACTTTATATTCTAACCCCCCTTACTATAAAACTAAATATTTTAAAGGGAATATATTTTATTTTTTATATTAATTTAATAAAATATATAGTAAATAACCCTCTCTCTTTCTAAATATTATAAAACTTTTACCTAAGCTTTATATAGCTTTAAAATAATAAAGTAAATAAACCCTTTAAGTATTAAATTAAGTTTATTTTAGCTATAAAGAATACTAAAGAATATAGTAAGTATTATAATATACTAATTAAGTAAATAAGCTATATATAACTAATATAAAAACTACTTAAAAATCTAAAGAATACTAAAGCTTTAATACTATTTAAATTATACTAAGGTAATATATATTATAATAATAGCTTAATATTAGTATAATATATTCCTTAATTAGCTTTATATAATATACTATTTAATATATACTTTAATAATAATAGTCCCTATATAGGCTTTAATTTAGCCCTAATACCTTTATACTTTAATATTACTTATTTTTTAATAGGGTAAATAAAGAACTTAAATAAGCCTTTTTTTTTTTTTTTTTTTTTTTTTTTTTTTCTTATACTACTTAGTAAATATAGCTATAAAAAGTAAGTTAAAATTAGGCAGTAAGGGTAGCTTTTAGCTTATAGTAACTAAAAAAGGGTTTATTAGCCCTAAGCTAGTTATACCTTAGGTTTAGGTAGAACTAGCTAAGAATAGTAATAGTAATATAGTAATAAAAGTAAGTAATAATTAAAGTAAATTTAAAAAACTAAAGTAAACTAGTAAAATAGGCCTACTTTTAAAGAAATTATAAAGAAAGAGTAATATAACTTTAAAAAGGTTTTTAGAAAAGCTTAATATAAATTTAAAAAAGCCTTTAAAAAAAAAAATATAACTTTATAAAAATTAGTAAAAAGGGATAGTATAAGTATATATAAATACTTATTAATAAGTAAAGAAAAAGTAAATATAATAATTTAATATACTTAAATATTAATAAATAAATCTTAATATATAGGTATTAACTATTTAACTTAGTACTATACCTTAAATAATTAGGTATTAGTATAATTAATACTAGTTTTTAAAGAATAAATTATAGTAGAATTAATAGTAATAGTAAGTAGAGAATATTTAGGTATTTTTATAATAATAAACTAAAAGTACTTTAAATAAGTTAAGGTAGGTAGAGGTAAGAAACTAATAGCTATTATAGGTATAGTATATTTTTTAATAGTATATAAGGTAGCTATAAACTAGGTATAAAGAGCCTTAAATAGCTTAGTTAATATAACCTTTTACCTTTTACTATTAATAATATTATAAGTAAGAATATATAGTGCCTTTATAATATTACTATAGTAAATAGCTATTACTATTTTATAAGTAAGGTAGTATAGAGTAAGGCTTTAGGTAAATATAATAATATTTAATATATATATTATGTTTCTTTTTTTATACTCCTTATAAAAATATACTAGGCTTAGAATATATAAGATTAGGCTATTATTAGCTATATATATAATATAAAATAAGTACTATATATTTAAATTAAAAAGGTTAATAAAGGTAAATAATTTATTCTTAGAGTTACTTTTTACTTTATAGTAGCCTAAAATATAGTAGCTATTTAAAGGTAAAAAGGGGGGAGGGGGAGTACTAATAATAATAGCTATATTCTTACTATACTTAGCTAAGTGTGCCTAAGGTAGTAAATAAAAATAAAAGGGCTTATTAAAAAAATCTAATAAGGAGTAATAAAAAATTAATATTAAAAAAAAAAAAATTTTATATAGTTTTTTAGGGAATTATAGAAGGGGAATAAAGGTAAGCTAAAGGTAAAATAGTAATAATAGGCTTTTAAATAGAAACCTAAGTATTAATAAAAGGTAAAATAAGGGGATAATATAGAACTTATATTTATAAAAATCTAAAGGCTAAATAAAATATTTATAATTAATAGCTAGTATATAATTAGCTAGCTAATTTAGGATTTTAGAATTTCTATTTTTAAGTTTATTTATTATTAATAGGCACTATATTATAATTAGTTAGAATATAATAGTTCTGCCTATTAAATTATATTACTAATACTTTTATATTATTATTATTACTTAAATAGCTACTAGCTAGCTAATAGCTAGTAGGCAGTGTAAGTAAAGGGGCTATATAATAGATTTAAGCTAATAGCTTAGATCCTTAGTAAAGTAAGAGAGGGGTATATAAGGAGACTTATTATATTTATAGGGTAAACCCTAAGGATATATACTATATATATAGCGTATATATAGAGGAGGGGGATAGTAGTCTCCCCTTCTCCTTTATAGATAATAATAACTTCATTAACACTAGATTGCAGTAGCCATCTAGGCTAGTCCATAACAATAAGAAGATAAAATATTATATAAAGAAGGTACTATTTTTTTTATAATAGTTTTAAGTTTATTAATACTTAAGTAAATAATAGTTATAATAGCTATATTACTATAAATAAAAGTATAGCTTCAAAACTAAGCCTTTAATATATTCCCTTAACTTAACTATATACCCTTATTATTACTATAATAATAATAAAGTATAGCTATATTAATACCTCTTAATAGCTATAAATTATTTATTTTATGTAATTTAAAGCTAATTTAAATAAGTAAATATTCTTTATTATAGTTTATATAATTCTAAATTTGTTATAAAATTAAATTTTTAAAGTATTATAAATAGCTTAAAATAATATTATATTATATACTACTAAGCACTTACTTATTATTTATATATAAAGTAATTTATAAATTTATACCTTAAATACTTAAAAAGTAATATTACTAATAATTATTATAATAGGCTTAGTATACACTGATTTAGTTTAGTATATATTAAAGTTAAATAAAGTAAGTAGTATTATAGCTATAAGCTTATAAAAAATCAATATTATTCTTATTTTTATAATAAGCTTAGTACCTTTAAAAAAAAACCTTTTTTTATTACTTAGTAAACTAGCTAACTTTAAAAACCTATTTTATTATATAAATACTAGCGCTTTACGCTTTGATTAAAGCTAAGCTAATTACTATATTTAGCTATAATATTATTTTAATAGTAATATATTTAACTTATCTTAAGTATTTCTTTATAATATACCTTAGAATTAGCTATTAAAAATATTAAAATAAATTATAAATTTAATAAACAAAGGTTAAATGTAAGCCTTTTTCTAATAGCTATATTAATACTTTTAATTAAAAAAAAATAGCTAGTATTTTTGAATAAACTATAAAGTATTAAATAAAATTATAAACTAAAACTATTATTTATTATTAATTATTAAAAAGACTTTATAGTTTCTAGCTAATACTTAATTCTTTATAAAGTTAAATATTTATACTACTTTTTACTAGTTATATATAATAAAAAGAAATAAAGCTTTAATAATATTTTTAATATAGGTTAGCTTTTTTAAATAATTAGTATACTCGTTTAGCTTAGCTAAGATATTTTATAATATTTTAATAGTATATTAATAAAGCCTTAAGAAATACTTTAAGGGTTTATATTATAGCTTACTTAAATAATATTTTTATATATACTAATAGTATATATTAAAAGTATATAAAGTATACTAAAGATATTCTTTTATATCTTTTATAAGCTAGCCTATATTTTAATATTAATAAATATACTTTTAGTATAATTAAAGTTCAGTATTTAGAGTTTATTATTTAAGCTAGCTATATTATATATTTAAATATAGCTTATGTAATAGCTATTTAGAAATAAAAGGTATTAATATAGCTATAAAGGGTATATAGCTTTTTAAGGTTTATAAATTTATATTAAATATTTATAGCTAATTTTTTAAACTTTATTAAACTTTAATTTAATTTTATTAAAAAGAGTATTTTATTTATTTAGTTTTTTATATATTAAATAGCCTTTTAATACCTTTAAAATATATGTTTATTAGTTTTCATTTTTATACAATAAAACTTTACCTTAAATATAGTAATTAAGGCTAATACACTAAAAAAGGTATTTAGTAGTTTTTTTTAATATAATATAGTAAGTATATTATAATTAGTAGCTTATTACTTAGCTAAACTTATACTTTTTTATAAAATTATATCATTTATACTAAAAAGCTACTTAATATTATTTTATACTTTAAGGTATAGTTTACTAGATTTAATAATATTTTTAAGCAATTTATAATTCTTATTAATTATCAGAATTTAACATATTTTATAAGCTTTAAGAGAATATTAAAATACTTAATATATTAGATAAAAACTTTTTTTTTCTAATTTTTACTTTTATTATTACTTAAGCTTTTAAGTAATATACTTTAATATATTATTTTATTATAAATAAAATAAATTAAAAAAGCTTATATTAATTTAACTATTACTTTATTTAATATTAGTTATATACTTATTATATTTACTTTTTATTTAGCTTTTGTTATATTAAATATAAGTTAAACTTAAAATATTATTATTAGTATTAATTTATAAAAATATAATTTCTTTACAAATGATTATTTTTAAAGCTTTTAAAACTTAAGTAAATAAGCTAATTTAATATATTATAAAGATTTAAGTAATATAATTCAAAGCTTAAAGATTTTTTATTAAAGTAATTATATATTAATAAGTTAGTAATTATATAATTAATACTTATAATACTTTATTATCTTAAAGTTACTTTTAAGTATTATAGTATAAGCCTTTTATTATTATATAAATTTAATAAACTCAAAACTTACTTTTATTAAGCTATTTAAAAAATATAATTTTTAAAGTAATTTATTATAATTATTATTAAAAGGGTATATTAATAAATATTATATATTATATATAAAACTATTATTATTATAAAGCTTATAAAAGCTAGTGCTTATATCAAAGCCTTTTTTAACTTATTTTAGTACTAAATATATATTAATTATAAATTTTAATAAATTTTATAACTAACCTTTTAAAATTTAATATAAATAACCTTTAATTTTTTTAGAGTTATTATAAATTACTTTTTAAAGTATATATAATTGAAAGCTATAATAAATATAAGTATAAAGGTATATACTTAATTCTTTCTTAACTATTAATAGTATTTTTATAGGTTTTATATAAATATTATTTTAAACTAAAGCTTAAACTAAATAAATAGGTTTTAATTAATATATTACTTTTTTATAAGTATTAAATAGCAAACTCTTAACTAAATTTTATTTAGCTTTAGAATAATAATAAAAAATATACCTTTTAAATATTAAGTTAAGTTTCTTTTAGCTATAAATAATACTAAAGAATATAAGAAATATTATAATATATAAATTAAATAAGTAAGCTAGATATAATTAATATATAAGCTACTTAAAAACTTAAAAAATACTAGACGCTTTAATATAATTTTGTTATAGACTAGCCTAGATGGCTACTGCGATCTAGTGTTAGTAAAGTTATTATTATCTATAAAGAGAAAAGGGAGACTACTATTCCCCTTTACTATATATATGCTTTATATATAGTATATATCTATAGGGCTTGCCCTATAGGTATAATAGGTTTCTTTATATACCCCTCTCTTACTCTATTAAGAATCTAAGCTATTAGCTTAAATTTATTTTATAGCCCCTTTATTTATACTACCCCCTAGCTATTTAGTAGCTAGTAGCTATTTAAGTAATAATAATAATATAAGAGTATTAGTAATATAATTAAATAAATAAAAACTATTATTCTAGCTAGTTATAATATAGTCTTTATTAATAATAATAAACCTAAAAATAAAAATCCTAAAATCTTAAATTAGCTAGCTATTTATATACTAGCTATTAACTATAAATATTCTATTTAGCCCCTAGGTTTTAATAAATATATATTTTATATTATTTCTTTAGCCTACCTTTAGTTAATAGTTAGTTTTTTATTTAATAGCTTATTATTTTTATTTTATTTTTTATTTATAACTATCCCTTCTTTTATAACTCTTTGTAAAACTAAAATAATTTTTTTTTAAAAAAAGGTTTTTTATTATTTTTAGTTAAATTCTTTTAATAAGCCTTTCTATTACTCTTTACTATTTTAAGTAATCTTAGCTAAGTATAATAAAAATATAACTATTATTATTAATACTCCCTCTCCCCCCCCTTTACCTTTAAATAGCTATTATATTTTAAATTACTATAAAGTAAAAGGTAACTTTAAAAATAAGTTATTTACCTTTATTAACTTTTTTAATTTAAATATATAATGCTTATTTTATATTATATATATAGCTAATAATAACTTATTCTTATATATTTTAGGCTTAATATACTTTTATAAAAAGTATAAAAAAAGAAAAATAATATATATATAAAATACTACTATATTTATTTAAAGCCCTACTTTATACTACCTTACCTATAAAATAGTAATAGCTATTTATTATAATTAAGCTATAAAGATACTATATAGTTTTACTTATAATATTATTAATAATAAAAAGTAAAAGGTTATATTAACTAAGTTTTTTAAAGCTTTTTATATTTAATTAATAGCTACTCTATATACTATTAAAAAATAATTTATACTTATAGTAGCTATTAGTTTCTTACCCTTATTTATTTTAACTTATTTAAAGTATTTTTAATTTATTATTATTATAATATTTAACTATCCCTTACTTACTATTACTATTAATTCTATTATAATTTATTTATTAAAGACTAGTATTAATTATACTAATACTTAATTATTTAAAATATAGTATTAAGTTAAATAATTAATATTTATATATTAAGATTTATTTACTAATTTTTAAATATATTAAGCTACCTTATTTACCCCTTTCTTATTTATTAATAAGTATTTATATATACCTATACTATTTCTTTTTACTATTCTTTATAAAATTATATTTATTTTTTTTAAAAATCTTTTTAAAGTTATATTAATCTCTCCCCCTAATCTCTTTAAATATAAAACTATATCCTTACTTTACTTTAGTTATTTAAACTTATTTTAATTACTATTTAGTTTTCTTATTATATCACTATTATTACCTTTAATTAATTTTATTTAATTTAAAGTATAACTAGCTTAAGGCTAATAAATCCTTTCTTATTTATTATAAGCTAAAAGTTATTTTTAACACCTAACTTTAACTTACTTTTTATAGCTATACTTACTAAATAATATGAAAAAAAAGCCTTATTTACTTTTTTATTTATTTTATTAAAAAATAAGTAATATTAAAGTATAGAAATATTAAAGCTAAATTATTGCTTATATAAGGCTTAATATTATTAAAATATATATTAAGTAATATACTATATAAAGTTAATTAAAAATTATATTATACCTATATTAAACTATTATTATAATATATATTACCTTAGTATAATTTAAATAGTGCTAAAGCCTTAATATCTTTAAGGCTTTTAAGTAGTTTTTATATTAATTATATATAGTTTATTTACTTAATTAATATATTATAATACTTATTATATTCTTTAATATTCTTTTTAATTAAAATAGCTTTAATTTAATATTTAAAAAGTATTTTTATATTATTATTTTAAGGCTAAATAAAACTTAAATATAAGTTTTATAGAATTTAAAAGAAAGGGATTATTTACTATATATTCTATTAAATTAATATAAAAGATAAAATATATTCTTTTTAAAATATTTAATTTTATAGTAAAGGGGATTAAAATATTAAGTATAATATATTTAGCTATAATTTAATTTAGCTTTTTACTTAAGTAAAGGGTATAAATATTATAAAGGCTAAGCTATATCTTATTACCTAGCTAGTAATATTTTACTAAATAATATAATTTATTAAATAATTTTTACTAATATTATTAAGTAAAGTTAATAATAGCTTAGGTAAGTACTATACTTTACTTAATATACTTAAAAAATTAAATTACTTATTCTTTAGCTAATATATAGCTTTAAATAAAAGCTAGTATATACTAAATAAAGTTAATATTAAAACTATAAAAAGCTATATATATACTAAAGCTAATAACTAAGGAAGTATAATTATTAAAGGTAAGCTAATATATTATAAAATATATAAGCTAGTTTATTTAAATAAAAAAAACTATTACTTAAAGTATTGCTTAAACCTTTTAATTTATATATTTAATATTATTATTGATTTAGAAATAATAAAATATAAAAGAAAGCTATTTAATATTAATAAAAAAATAAAGTATTAACTAAAACCTACTTACTTAGTTTAAGCCTTAGTTTAAAATAATACTTAAAAGAAACTTATAAAAATACTATTAATAATTAAAAAAGCATTAAGTATATACTTTTATACTTATATTTATTGTAGCTTTTAATTATATATACTTAAAAAGGTAATTTATAATAACTATAAGAAATTAAAGGGTATTTATATTAAATTTTAAAAGATTAGTTATAAAGTTTACTAAAATCTATAACTAATATTTATTTAGCACTAAAATAAGTTAAAAAAGGCTTTAATATAAGCACTAGCTTTTATAAGCCTTATAATAATAATAGTTTTATATATAGTATATAATATTTATTAATATACCCTTTTAGTAATAGCTATAATAAAATACTTAAAAATTTAAATTCTTTTTTAAATAGCTTAATAAAAGTAAGTTATAAGTTTACTAAATTAATATAATAATAAAAAGCTTATACTATAGTACTTAAAGATAGCCTTAGAATAAGAAAGTATTATAAGTATTAATTATATACTTATTAATCTATTAATAAGTAGCTATTTTAATAAAAAACCTTTGAGCTTTAAATTATACTACCTTAATCTTTATATAATATATTAAATTAATTTATATACTTTAATTCTATAAAAGTGACTTTTTGCGAATTTGCCTACACTATAGTAGCAACGTAGAACTAACTCTAAACCTCTTAAAAAGTATAAAAAAAGAATCGCTATATTTATTTATCTCTATCTCTAATAGTATATTAGTACTAAAGTATAGGTATAGTAAATAAAATAATATTAATAAATATTAATAGTAAAAACTATAGCTTTATATAAAGCTATTATTACTTATTTATAAGTAAAAGTAGCTTTATATTAATAATACCTTAAATTACTTTTATACTATTATTTATATATAAGTAAGTATTAAATTACCTTACTATTAAATATAATAAAATAGCTAAACTTATATTAATTATAATACTAAAAAGTATATAAAACATTATTCTTTATATACATAATATAGCCTTAATATATACTTAATATAGCTTTTTAATGCCTTAAACCCTTATTATAATAATATTAATAATATTAACTTTACTATTATTTTATAAGCCTATTATAGTTTAAAACCTTAAAGAAATAATAAAACAAATACTATTATTATTATTAATTAAGCTATTAATACTAATATTATAGTAATAGCTTATTACCTTTAAAGTAATAATACTATTATTATATTTTAAAATATAATAAAGCCTTATACTAAAAATACTATATAAATTAGTATTACTTTTAAACTAAAAGTAGCACTAAGCTAATATATATTTAGTATTATTATTTAGGGCTTTTTTATATACTATATATAGAATTAAAAGTAAAACTATATTCTTTAAGCCTTAGTTATAGCTAATAGCTAAGGCTTTATATAAATTATAATATAAAAGCTATATAATATTATTATATAGTTCTTTTTTATTATTATTATTAATAGTATTAAAGTAGTAAATAAGCTATACTATATTAGTATTATTTATAAAGCTAAGATATTTATAGCTAAACTCTATAATAATACTATTTACCTTTATTAGTACTATAAGTGCTTTAAATTTAGGTATATTACTATATATTATACTATACCTTTATAGTATAGCTACTATACTACTAATTATTATATAAAAGGTAAGTAGTTTTACTTAGTATTAATAGAAACTATTTAGAAATATTATATTAATTATTTAAAACTATATTTAATATAGTTTTATATATATAATACTACTAATAAGTAATAAAACTATATATATATAGTATACTTATTATAGATTTTAGCCTTTATTAAACCTTTCCTTTAATTAAAATAAAAAAATTAAACTAAAGTACTAAATTATAGCTAAAAATAAAATATAAATAATTTATTTTTATAAAAGGCTTTACTTTAATAATAAGTTAATAAACTATATACCTATCTTTTTAAATTTAGGCTAAAATTAATATAATATTTATATATAGCTATAAAGGCTTTTTTAAGCTAATAATTTATATTTACTATAGCCTTAAATAAGCTAAGCCTAACCTAATATATAATATAAGGTATATAATTAAGGTTATATACTAAAATATATAAAAGAAAACCTACTTAATATATTTAGCACTAGAGTTTTAGCTTAGAACTAATATAATAGTAATATAGAAGCTAAAAATAATAAATAGTAAACTATTAAATTCTAGCTTTAGGTACTTTTAATTTATAACTTAGGGTAGCTAAACTATAATTTTTATTTATTATTAGTATAGTTTTAAAGTATAAGTAATATAGATAAATAAGAATTAAAACTTTATTATAATTATAAAATATAATAATTACTTTATTTACTTTTTAATTTATAAACTTAATTAAACTTTACCCTTATTTAAATTTATATTAGCTTTACTCTTTAATTATAGTATCTTTATAAGTAGCTTTAATTAATATTACTTACTTTAAAATTATTATAGGCAAACTTTAGTAAAATATAATATTCTTTTTATATTAATAAAATAATAGTAGCTTAAACTTATAATACTTTAAAGTAAAGTAATATAAAAAATATAAAAAAAAAGAAATAATATTATTAATTATATATAGTTTACTTAGAGTATAAATATTAACTTTTTAAAAAAACTAAACCTTATTAGGTTTAATTATATACTATAGCTAATTTATATAAGCTTTAGCTTTAAGCTATATAGTAACTATTTACTTTAATATAAATAAATATATATAAATAATAACCTTATTACTATAAAGGCTATAATATAGTTTTAATTTAATATTATAAAGCATTAGCTTTATTTACTAAAGAAAATAAACTACTTTATAAAATAATTAATAACTAAACTCTAGTTTATTCCAAACCTAGTAATTCTAAGAGTACTTTAAAATAGTTTTAAGCTAAATTTATAATAAAACTAATATATTAAAGAAGTAATTTAAAATACTAAAAGAGTATTATAATAATAAAAGGTATTTTATATTATAGAGAATTAGTAATATATAATTAATATAGTATAAATATAAAACTAAGTTATTTATAATAAGTAATATAATGCCTAGTATATAATAGTTAAGGCTATAATTACTTAATATTATTATTATTTAATACTCTAGTTAGGCTAAGCCTAATAGCTAGTACCTCTGCTACTAAAACTATATAGGAAAAACCCTAGAGTAGGGAGGAAAACCTATATAT
Source organism: Claviceps lovelessii (assembly GCA_018360185.1). Lineage (NCBI taxonomy): Eukaryota > Fungi > Ascomycota > Sordariomycetes > Hypocreales > Clavicipitaceae > Claviceps > Claviceps lovelessii. The sequence continues at coordinate 2,782 of SRPU01000320.1, read as the reverse complement.
AACTATAATAGTATCCGCTATAGAGCTAGAGTAGCCCCGCGCTAGTTCTAACTATATATAAATATATACTACTAGCTAAACTTAACTAGTATTATAGAAGAGTGTATATTATAAAACTAGAATTAGTATAGGTTAGTAAAGGCATAGTAAAGTAGCAAATTACCCTTAGAAGTAGTTTATATATTATTTTAAGTTACTTTAGTAACTTTTATTAAGTATTATATTAATCTCTTACTATTTCCCTTAAACTACTGCCTTTTTATTAAAAACCTTTTACTAGCTTCTATGCCTTTATAGTATTAGCTATACTAGCTAATAGCTAGCTATTAGTAAACTAACTACTAGCTAACTATTAGTTATATAAGAAAGAAAAAAATAATTATAAAAGCTACCCTTTTCTCTTTATTTTTAGCCTTTTCTTTTCTTTCTTTCTTCTTTATTAATTACTTTTATTATAAGTATACCCCTAATTCTTTTATTATAGTAGTACTACTATATTGCTATCTTTAACTAACTATAGTAATAATAAAGATACTATTTATAAATAAAATTATTATACTAAGAATAAGTACTAATCCTAACCTAATATGCTACTACTACTAACCTATAGTATAGCTAAGCTAGCTAAAGAACTAGCTTTATAAGGCTTACTTAATATAAGCTAGAAATATTAAAAAATAATACTATTATACTAAAGGTTAGTACTCCCTTTAAGCCTATATTACTACTATCTTTAATTTATATAAATATTAATAGTATATACTTTAAGTATATAAAAGTAAAAAAAACTTATTTAAATATAAGTACTTTACCCTTTATTTATATTAATAGCTAGTTAGTAGCTAATTAGTACTATAGCTAAACTAAAATATTATATTATACTAAAAGACTATTAAGTAAGTAATAAATATATAAAACCTTTATACCTTTAGAAAGCCTATTAATATAAGTGCATTATAGTTTAAATATAGTATTATTATAATACTAATATAATACTAACTTAAAGGTAAGCTAAGAAGTATAATACTATTTAAAAAGAAATATAATAACTTATAAAAAAGGTAGGGATAGCTACTATAATAGTAGTATAGCTATTTAGTAATACTATAGCAGTCTTAGCCTTAACTTTAATTAAAGGTAAAATACTACTATAGGCTTATTATATTATTAATATACTAAAGAAATATAATAATATTCTATAAAAAGTCTATAGGCTCTACTTAGTTATAGTATAGAGCTATACTAATAAGAAGAAAAAGAGAGTAAAAAAGAAGGGAAAGAAAAATAATAATAAAAAATAGGGTTAGGGCTAGTGTAGGCATGCTATATTTATAATAATTTATTCTAGCTACTGTTTTTTATTTTTTATTTAATATAAATTATATATTAAAGTATTTTAAGCTAACTATAATATTACTATAGCCTTCTACTGCTTTTACCTTTATACTACTTTAAGTGCCTTACTATATTAAGTTCTTAATATCTTTAGCTTATTATTTTTATAAATTATATATAAGCCTAAACTAAGGGATATATCTAATTAAAATAAGCTATTTTATAAATATAGCTACTAGCTTATTCTTTTTAAGGGCCTCTTTAACCTTATATTAATTATATACTAGTAGTATATTAATATTTATAAAGTAAAGGTAATTAAAGTTTTTATAAAAAAGTAGAATATAGTAGTAGTCTTTATTATTAGTTTAGTAGCTATATAATAGTAAATTTACCTTAGAAATATAGTAGTAGTAAAGAAAGCTATTAAGCTTAATTTATTTTATATATATTTAAATAAATACTATAAATTTATACTTAATAAAGCTAGAGTAAATATAAACTATTTTAGTAGTAAAGGTAAAGTTAGGGTTAAGCTCTACTACTATATATTTAATATAAGTCTAGTATACTTATATAGCAGCCCTCTCTTAATACTAGTAGTTTTTTTATTTTAAAAAAAGGGCCCTAGCTAGGGATAGCTTTAAAAAATAGTTAAGAGGCTAGTTTAAAAATAGTATATAGTTTAGGTAGTTATTAGAATTTAAAGGGTATCTATATCTATAGTATATAGGTTTATAATAAAGTTAAGTAGCTATTACTATATAGGTATTTTAAATTTTATTAGCTATACTATTAGCTTTAATTTAATAATAAAAGTAAAGTAAGTAATAGTTAAGGTAAAGATTAATTAAGGCTATAGCTAACTTAGTTTTAATAAAGGCTTATAATATAGCTTTAAAGGTATTAATAATTATTTTTAAGTATTTAATTTACTTAAAAATAAATACTTTAGCTATTTCTCTTACCTTACTGCTAATTATTATAAAGGTATAGTATAATTCTATACTATAGATAATAATACTTTAAATTACTTATATATATAATAAGTATATATTTTATATTAAATAACTCTATATTAATGCTACTAGTAATATAAATATAAGCTATTACTATATTAATTTTAACTTAACCTAACTTTAGTATGCTTTTTAGTATAGTTTATAATAAATTTAAACTTTTAAAAAATAGGTAAATTAAACTAACTATATTATATTAATACTAAGTTAGACTAGAGTTATAACTATAATATAGTATTTTATAAAATATATAAGTTTACTTTTTTTTAGGTTAAATTTAAGGCCTAACTGCTAGAATTAATTTTAATAAATTACTTATATAGCTTTAAGGTAGCTTTATATCTCTTTTACTATATAACTATATACTAAAATATTTATATTATTAAAGAAGCTTATAACTAATATAAACTATATTATTTAAAGCTTAG
>SRPU01000319.1:0-22206 GCA_018360185.1 Claviceps lovelessii | reverse complement strand
TTTTTTTTTTTTTTTTTTTTTTTTTTTTTTTTTTTTTGTAGGCTTGCGACGTTGGTCGTGGGTGGTGATGGCGATGATCTGACAAGCCGACTGACTTGTGCTTGGACCACAAAGAGGTACTGTGGCGGTGTGGCGGCTTGGATGGAGATGCGAAAGACGACGTGGTAGGTATGATGTTGTTTTTGTGTGGTTTGTTTGTACGAAAGGGGAGGGCGAACGGGGACCAAGAAAAAAGCCAGGCGGATGTCGAGGCTCTCTTTATAGACGTCTGTCATGTCCCTCTTTTGACATGTCTACATGTCTTCGAGATGACATGCCGTGCCGTCGCCGAAGCGCACCATCAGCATCTGTTCATATGGGACTTGGGACTTGCCGTGTGTCCCCCGTCTGTGTGACCAGAAGTAGCTCCTGGGCAGGGAGCAGGTAGCGAGTACCGCGCAGCAACCTAGCATCCTGGGTGGGCCCCAGCACGACACGCTTACTCCGCAAACTTCATTGCGCAGATCGCGGACGCGGCAGTGGCAGATTACAAACCTGCAACCAACAAACAAGCCCGAGTCCCCGGTGTCACGGCTGCTGACGTGGGGCCCGTTGCTTGCGCCAGAGCAGTCAGCTGACCCGCAGGAATCTCCCCTCTGTCTTGCCTCGAAGCCTCGGCGGCCACGGAACCAGCCTAGTCGAGCACACCGTGCACCGTGCATGTGCAACCACGCCTGTCGCGCCTGCCTCGCCTGCCTCGCCTGCCTCGCCCCGCCTCTTTCCTTTGGTGTCCATGTCGACTGTCGACTCGACTTCTGTCGTCCTCTTTCCTCGACACGTGGCTCTACCTATGCCTGCACAGGCTCCACGCGCAATCTCACGGCCGTCTCCGGTCATCAATGCATTTCGTCTCTCTTGCACCAGTCGACGCTCCTCCGTGACTGCATGTCGCCCAAGCTAGCGAGTACGTAAACACGCAGTAGCAGATTTTTAAACACGCAGTAGAAGCTAAACCCAAAACGGAAGAAGTACCTTTCCACTTATTTTTTGCGTAAAGATACCTCCCGCATTTCTGGGTTTCCTACGCCGCTAAGTCTGCTACATTACAATTACATATAGCAAAGAAAACGTGTCTATTAAGGTCTATAGTTGTCATGACCGTTCCTCCCCAAGGCTTCGCGTACGGCTAGCCTCATGAGACCTAAGGGGGGCATAGGAGTCGCGAGGCATGTAGTGCCCTCGCTATAACCTAGCGGCGCGCTAAGGAGGCATATAAAAGGAGAAGCACACATATTTATATAATAGGGTAGAGATTTATACCTTTAAGCACTACCCCCTACCTAGTAGCTATATTATAATATATTTTTTATATTTTAGTCTTGTTACGTGCTGGATGTCACACGTAAATAGGGGGTACTCACACAATAGGTGTAGTACATCATGAAGGTCATAAAGAGAGAACACTTAAGTCACAGATAGGTGGTTAAGTGTATGTATAGTTAAAGTTATTATTCTCTAAGCTAGATGCGGCGGAACCCTTCTTTATAAGGTAGGTTCTGCCTTTAGGGGCAGACTGTAATAGATCCCCCCTTTATAGAAGAAAAGGTAGCTTATTCTAAGCTAAAGTAAATAAATAAATAAAGGAAAGGAAAAAATTATTATAAAATCCTATGTATAAAAGGGTTATAGACTAATCTATAGAAGCTATATATAAAAGTAAAGAATAAAATAAAACTAAGCAAACTATTGTATAACTTATAGACTAAATAATATCTATAGTAGAAATCCTAAAATAGTTACTATAATTCTATAGTATCTAGCGTATCTATACCTTTCCTATTCTCACTAGTTATCCTTATTATTAGTGGATATATTATTATTAGTGGAATCCTCCGCTTCCTTATTAGAGTTATTAGTAAACGCGCTAGTATTATTAGGCTCCCTAGACTCCTTACTGTTAGATTTGCTAGACTCCTCGCTATTAGCCTCTATATTATTCTAAGGGTTATTAAGATCTATAATATAATTTTAGTATTTTATTATAAAGTAGATATTCTTTACTAAAGCGCATTATACTATAGGGATAGTAAGGATTCTTTTAAAAACTTCCTACTTATAATAGTTAGATATAGCATTAAAGGTATAAATATTAAGGTTTATTACTATCTCTTTAGCCTTATTCTAATGCTAGACTACTCTTATATTATTATAAAGCTATGCTATTTCTATATTAAGGTTCTATTCTTTATAATAGAAAGCTATACTATACTAATTCTTTTAGGTTTTATTAGTATAAACCTTATACTTTATTTTATTAGTTATTACTATAATATAAGCAGTAAGTATTAGGAGGAGTTTAGCACTTTTATAAAAGGCCCTATAGCATAGGTTAGTAAGATAGAAGTAATATTTAATAAAAATACTACTATAGTCTTTTACTTCCTTAAAGTAGGTAAGGGTATTATATTAAGTAATAGGGTTATAGTAGGTTTTAGTAAGGTAAATAAAGAAATTAATAAGCTACTAAGCCCTAGGGATACTAAAGAGGGCTACCTCCTCCTAAAGGTTTATTATATCCTTAATGCTACTACTAATATAAACCTAAAGGTTCTACTAAATAAATATTTTATTAATATAAAAGGTAATAGTTAAAGGGAGCTAAATAAAAGCTTTTATACTAAGCTCTACTATATATTAAATAAAAGCTATATTTAGTTCTAGCTAGCTATAGGCTAGTAGAAGGCAGTGTAATCTATAGATTTTATAAAGTAGAAAGGTTCTATAGAAACTACCTTTAATAAGGTTTTTAGAGGTTATAATATAGTATAGTTTAAAAATAGTAGCTTTTACTATTTATAGTTAGTAGGCTATAGTATTAGTACTATAGTAGGCCTTAAAATATAAGTTATTTAGCTTAGTAAGGAGTTTAAAGGTATATTTATAGTCTTTAGTAATTTTCTTATTTATTTATAAAGTCTCCTAGGGGGGAGTAAGTATAGTATAACTTACTATATTAGGTTTAGCCTTTAATACTAAGGGAAGCTTATATAGTTATATAGGAAATAGCGGTTTTATATAGGAGAAGGTAGCTATTATAAAAGGGATAATAAAATATATAGTAATATATATAGAAGGCTAATAATAGTAATAAGGAAAGAGATAGGAGTAACCTATAATAAGAGGGTATTAATATTATTAAATATAAGGGAAAATATAAAAGGGTTGTAGTAAGGTAAGTTTTTATATTATTTAGTGTATACTAAGGCAGCTAGGCTATAGCCCTAGTTAAATAAATGCAGTAGCCTTAAGATATTAGGGTTTTCTATAACTTAAGGCATATGCTAGTGTTAGGGAGGTTTCCTATACCTATTAAGATATAGTTTTTATATAGCTTAGGTTAAGAATATATATATACCTTATTTGCATATAATGTGAGCTAGGTATAGGTAGGATTCTGTGGGGATTATGTATTTATAGTAATAGTTATTCTAAAAATTAATATAGCCTATTAGACTATAGCGCGCTTTACTAATTCTACCCCCTTATAGTAAATACCTTATATAAAACACTTAAAATTAACTATATTTTAAGTAATAGCACTTAAATTTTTATAGGGAAAAAACACTGCTAACTAATAGGAGCGGGAAATAGTAGATAGCTAGTATAAGCTACTAAAAAGATTATTAAAATCTCTCTTTTTTAGTATAGCCTTTAGCCTAGTAGAGGATATTTGCCCCTTAGTAATAGGTAGCTAGCGCTTATAGCGTATAGAATATATATAGTACTAGGGAGTTAGGGAATCCTCCCTACTATACTTAAAGGAAGACACTAAAGTTATTATTCTAGGGGTGCTAGCTTTTAATATAGTTAGGGTATATATAATAGAAGCTACTAAGGTCTTAATAGTCTTTACCTTAGTTTAGAGTGTTTTAATAAAGTTTTTAATAGTAGAAATTAAGGTAGTAGTAGTAGCTTTACTTTTCTTTAGTATAGTAAGGTAGAATTCTATATCTTTAATGCCTTTTACTATAGGTATGTTTTTAGTGGCTTTCTTAATTTTAGTATTAATTATTCCTAAAGCCTTATCCTTTATAATATTATAGACCTCTATAAGGCCCTTAAGGCTAGTATAATATATACTAAGTTATTCCTTATAGTTTATTATAGTAGATTTAAGGGCTTCTATAGCTGCTTCTAAAGTAGTAATATAGGTAAGGATGTTTTCCTATATATTAGTAAGCTATATAGATATAGTAGCGGTAGTTTAGGCATTAGGCTTATGGATTTTTATAAGGTAAGATTTGCTAACTATTGCTAGGAGGCCGCTAAGGGTACTATTTAGATAGCTAAAGGTATTGCTTATATATTTAGTAATAATAATAGCTTTGGAAGGGAGCTAGTAGGTTTAGAAGTAGTTCTTATAACTACCCCCTTTTTTTTAGATAGTAATAGCGGTTTATAGGGTGTTATAAGCTATATAGATAATAGGGATTTCTAATTTACCTTTAGTATAGGCCTTATTACCCTTTATAGTAGCTACTATAGCCCTATAGTTTTAAGTATTAAGCCCCTTAAAGATATTAATATAGTAACCTATAACCGCTAGGTATAGATTATAGAGGGGGTTATTTTCTTCTATGCTAAATCCATTATAGCTAATCCTAGCGCTAGCTATAGCAAACTCTATACTATAGATATAAATAGTATTTGCAAGACCCTAATCTTTCTTTTTAGGCAACTGCTTATTAGTATAGCGCTACTGTGTATAGTTCTTATTAGCATTAACTTTAGATAGAAAGGCAAATTTATTTACTTTATTATAGGGTATATATATTCTGCTGTTAGTTCTTATAAATTAGTGAAGGTACTAGTGTATTTAGCTATTAGAGATATATCTAGCTGCCTTATTATAAATAGTTATAGGACCTAGGCCTACTATAGCCCCTTCCTTAACTTTGCTAGTATTATTGCTATCCCTAGTAGGTTCTATATTCTTTATATTAGAAAGTTCTTCTAAGCCGTTATTAGAAATAGGGATAGCTAGGGAGGTAATGTAAGCTACACCTATATCCTCGCTACTACCTATAGGGGACTTATTATCCTAGGTAGTAGGAGCTACCTTTAGCTAGTTGGTTAGGATATTAGTGTTCTAGAGGTAAGGGTTAAAATTAAGTCCTAGTGGATTAGCTAGGTTAATACTATAGCTAGCTATACTATTTTTAAGTTCTATTGCTAATTGCTTAAGAAGTCTAGTTAGAAGCTATAAGTAAGGGCTTAGCCTAACTAGGGCTTTAATGTAAGAAATAGGGGTAAAATCTAGGGTGTTGCTGTATACTTTCTGCTATAATATTGCCTACTTACGCTGCTACTAGCCGCTAGTATAGTAATTGTTAAAGATAGCGCTAATAGCTTTAAGTGTGTAGATTTAGTAAATAGCTAAGGAATGGAAATCCTATGAGAAAGGGGGTAAAGGGTATATAAATAGTAGTAGGGAAATTTTGTAATAATAGTATAGATAATTATAGCATTATAATATATAGCTATAAAAGAAATATAGAAAGTAGTAAGGAAAGAAAAGCAAAGAAGAAGGGGAAAGTAAAAAGGTTAAAGAAAGTATAGAAAGTAAAGGTTTTTTATATGCCCTAATAGAGCTATAAAAGTAAGCTTAAGGTAAGCTTTTATAGTATATAGGGAGTTAGGAAATAATTAATATCTTCTGCTAGTAAGAATTTCCCTATATATATTTATAAAATTAAACGTAGAACTAGCTTAACTAGAATATTTATTAATTAGGAGGCACTGCAAGACCTTTCTTATAGTATTCCTTATCCTAATTAATAATATTCTTAGCAAGGTACTTATTAACTATCTTAGTAGTATTAATATGTATCTCTTCCTTAGAAATCTACTAATTATCTTTAGTAGAATATCCTTTCTAGTAAATTAGAAAATTAATATAAGGCTTCTTACCCCTTTTTTAAAAAAACTATATATAGTAATTCTAAATTCTTTTAATTTTCTAATAGTCTGCCTTACCTAAACCAGTTAAATCTACTAGGGGCAGCATTAGTTTAGCTCTTTTAAAAGGATTCTTGCCTTACTATAGTTTCTAGATATATACTATAGAAACTATAGGGTAGACCTATAAAGTTAGTAGGAAATTAAGGTAAAAAGAGAGGGGAGAGATCTACTTTAAGACTTTATATAGTTTAGTATACTAGGGAGACTACTTCTTCTTAGGCTTACTTAAAAGCTTATAGCCTAAGTGAAGTCTAAGGTATACTATATCTTTAATGCTAATGTCCACTAGGTTATATTTAGAATTATATTAGATTTTTATAAGTACTACTATTATTATAATAGTATACTTAGCTTTCCTTTAGTATAACTTTTAAAGTACTAAGAGATTAGTATTCTTTAGGTTAGTAATAGATTTATTTAAATCTTAAAGAAGGTTTACTACTATAAGTAGCTTATAACTAAGTATAAGCTTATTAGGTAAATAGTTAATAGAAGCTATAGCTATATTATTAAGGTAATGCTAGAGCGCTAGAAGTATTAAAGGCTAAAGGGTATTTAGGTCTATTATAGTGTAATACTATATAGCAATAATTACTATCTAGTTTTTACGCTTTACTACCCTATTAGTTTATAGGTAATACACTATAGCTATAAGGAATTTTACTCCTAGCTTATAGAATAAAGCAGTTTAGAGTTTAGAGATAAATTTTAGGTCTTTATTACTAATAATTTTTTATAAAAAACTCTAGTTAATAAGGTAAAGCCCTTTAAGGAGGAGTTTAGCCTAAATTTCTACTAAATACTCCTTATAACTAAAGATAAGAATAGTCTTCTTACTAAAAAGGCAGTTAACTAGGTAGAGTAAGTTATAAGTAGTAAATCCCTCTACTGCCTATATTATATTTAAAGAGCTAATCTTTAGTATATTTATAATAAAGTCTAGAGAGATACTATAGAAAGGTATAGGCTTAGTTTAAAGAGGTTTTATCTCTTCTAAAGCTTATAATTAAAGGACTATATTTTCTTTATAAACGCTATAGTATGCTATATAGGTGTGTATTTAGCTGCTTATTTATAGGAAGCATATAGTAGAGAGCTTCTTTACTATTCTCCCTACACTAAAGTAGTAAGTATTATTATAAGTTAGTTAGAGTAGAGTTTTTATATAGTTTTAAGGGATATAGAGTTAGTATAATCCCTTTAAATTATAGTAGTAGAGAAGTTTATTATCTTAAAGGTCCTAGCTATATAGAGGAATTTATAGCTAATTTTAATTAGCTTAGCGTTGCTTCTTCTTATATATAGTAATACCCTTAATAATCTAGCTATACTTTATATTATACTAATACCCTACTATAATAGAATCCTTTAAATTCTTATTTATAATTATAGTAGCTATAGATTCTTCTCTAAAGTATATATAAGTATTAAGTTTATTAAATTTACTATAGTTTACTGCTTTTTAGTAGCTAATATCTATAGGTAATTAAAAGAGGGCATTAGGCACTATATTTAATATACTAGGAATATAGATAATGTAGATTTTAAACTATAAGAGGTAATTTATAACTTTAGCTAGCTTAAGGTTAGCTTTATTAAGGTTTATTGTTATAAGTAAGGTATACTAAATAATGCCCTTTGCTAGTAAGTAATTAGTAATAATATTTATAGCTAATAAGTTAGATTAGGCTATTCTTCTTAGCTTTCTTATTCCCTATATAATAGTAGCAACCTCCGCTTCTATTAAGCTATATCTCTTCTTAATAGCTAAGGTTAATTAGGAGAGGAATAAGATAGAGTAAAGCTTATTACTACTAATATCCTTGCTAGGGATGCTAATACTATCCTAATTAATAGCTAATTAAAAGGCATATAAGCTAAAGCCCTCCTTATATATATTAACCTTAAAGAAGAGAGGTCTCTTAGGGTTATAGTGCTAGAGTAGGATTTTAGTGTATAAGAGTTTTTAAATTAATTCAAAAGATATAATTTCCTACTCTAATAGTATGAAATTTACCTATTAGGCTGCGCGCTTCTATACCTATTTAGATAACCTAATAGGGAGCTTATTTCTCTTATAAAGGTTATAAAGGATTTTAGTTTTTTTATTCTATAGGGGTTTAATATATAAATTAAACTAGGGGACCCCTACGTAGAGGAAGCTAGCTATACTAATAAAGGTTTTAAGAGTTAAGAGTATAGTAGGCATTTAGAGGTTCTTAAAAGCCTTAATACAGTTACTAGTATTAGTAATACCCTCTGCATTTATAATAAAACCTAAAAGCTAGATTAAAGGATAGCTAATAAATAACTTCTTAGCTATAATATATAGGCAGCACTTCTTAAGAATTTAGAAAATAATCTTAAGGTAAGCTAAGTGTTCTTTAAGAGTGTTAAAGAAAATTGCAATATTATTAATATACACTTGCATAAAGGCTTAATACTTGCAGAATTACTTATTTATAAAACACTAAGCATATGCTAGGGAATTCTTATATCCCTATATTATAACGTAGGATACCTTAATTCCTCTTTTAGAGATTATTACTATTCTATTATAGTGCTTGCGCTATACTAAAAGTTAGTTAAAAAAACTAGAAGCATCTAGGAGGGATATTTAATACTTTTCTTATGTATTCTCTATAATATTGCCTTAGTTAGGCAAAGGGTATACGTTTAGAATAGTAATACTATTTACAGGCCTTATATTAATTACCGCTCTGCCTTTACGTTCTTTCCTAGTGTTATGCTAAATAAAAAAGCTAGGGTATAGGCATAGTGCTTTCTTACCTACTCTAAGGTAGGATACCTTACCTACCTTATGCTTCTTATTAAAGATTTTATAGAATTTCTTAAAATCTTTCCTGCCTAAGTAGTATACTTATAAGGGTTTTAGCTAATTTTACTATTTATTAATAAAATTAATACATATCTATTCCTCCTTAGGCATTAGCACCACCCCCTAGTTATAGTAAATATTATATTTATTAGTAAGTTTAATAAGTTTCTCTATAGTAGTAGGGTTAAGATTTATAATCTTAATGCTAAACTTATTTATAATAAATAGCATATTATCTAGGCATATAATGCTATATAAAGGAATACTGCTATTAACTACCTTTAGGTTAAGGTTATTAGCATTTTCTTTAATATCTCCTTTAGCCTTAGAAGGAAGGATATCCTTTAGAACTATTAGTTTCTTATAGCCTTTAGGGATATTAATATCTTAACTATAGAAGGTAGAAAAATTCTTAATATTATTTATAGTAAAGTAGGAGTCTATAGAGTTTAGTTTATAGAGGTTTCCTAGTCTTTAGTTAGGCTTAATATAGATTAGGAGATCTATAAAGTTATAGATTAGTAAGCATTTAGCCTGCGTGTAATTTATAATACTATTAAAAATCTAGCGGTTCTTTAAAATAAAGTAATAGATACTTATTGCCTTATATACTGCATAGTTCTTCTAAAAGACTAGCATAACTTTTAAGCTATGCAGCAGTATAGTAACATAGTGTATTGCAATAACCCTCCTAGTTAGAACTATATTAGTAGGGCAGAAAATGCAGCTAGGCATAGTTATGTTATATATAGATTAGAAAATAACCCTAGGGTTAATAAAGTCAATTTTAATGCTGTAATTATACATAAAATCTATGCTAATTAATAATTTTAATATAAGTTTCTCTATTATATTAGTAGTTATAGTAAAGTAGCTAGATACTAACTTTCCTTTAGCTTTCCCTTTAATATAGAAGTTAAAGGTAGTGGTTTCTATAATATAAAAGGAGGAATTTATACTATTTATAGGTTTAGGCTTCTAGGTTTCCTATTAAACGTTATACCTATTCTATTAAAGCCACTCCTTATTAACTAATATTAATAAAGTTTCTATATTAAGGCAGATTTTATAGTCCTACCCTTAGTTATTAAAGTAAAGGTTAACCTTAAGGTAGGTAGTTACCTTTTATTTTTTAGTAATTTCTAACTAATATAGCCTTACTATAGCTTTAATAACCTAGCTATTAGTTAGTCCTCTAGATACTATAATTTTCTTACAGTATAAATTAAGGGGGAGTGTTAGCTTCTTTGCATAGAAAGCGTTTATAAAGTTAGATTTATCCTTATTTAATTTGCTTTTAATAATGCCTTCCTTAACTATATAGTATTCTAATAAGGTAAGGTAGGATTCCTTAGCTTCTACATTAGAGTTATCCACTATAACTATATAGTTTATGCTATTGCTATCCCTAGGCGCCTATTTCCTATAAAAATAAGGTTTATAGCTTTAATAGTTATACTAAGGGCGCTTAAAGGATTTATAATAGTAAGGCTTAGCCTCCTCCTACTGCTTAGGGGTATCCGCCTCCCTAGCGTTAGGGGTAGGAGTAGGTATATTCCTATTAAAGTCCTTAGGGGATTACTATAGAGCCCCTTTATAATCCTTATAAAAGTAACTATAATTAAGCTAAAAAGGGTATAATTAGCCTTATAGCTAGTGGTTTCTACTATTATACCTATCTTTAACGTTACAGTATTGCTTATAGCTTTATAAGTATTAGCAGCAACCGCTCTATTAATACTAAGGTAGGCTATAACTACTACTACAGTAGCTATTATAATAAGGCAGTCTATTCTAGTAGGCTTCTACTATAGAATAAGGGGTATTATTATTAGTTAAGTCTAGGTCTTCTATAAGAAGGTAAGTAGAAGCCTAGACCTTACCCTTTTTAGTTTTATAGCAGGTTTTATTACCTAGAATAAGGTCCCTTAGGTCTTACCTCTTGCCTTCTACTAGATTAATATATACATTTTAGCGGTTAAATTCTACTAGTTAAGGATAGATTTAGTAGAGTTCTACGCAAAGCTTATAGTAAAGGTAGGTAAGAAGCTAAAGGTTAGTAGATTCCCTATTAGCCCTAGCGTAAAAGAAAATCTTTACTATAAATTCTTATAGAGATATCTTAAATAATATATTATCTCTAGTAAATTTAGCTTAGTTAAGCTAGGCTATAGCATTTTAGATCTTAATGCTAAATTCCTTCTTAACCACAGCAAAAACTAACTTAAGGTTGCAGAATATTATAGCTCTTTCCTTATTATTAAGGTACTAGTAATACTATATATAAGTAGCGCTATAGAAGAGATACTATACTTAGTGCTTAATCTATTCTTAGCAGCTAACGCTAGTATAACTATAGTAGTCTTTAACTACCTAAATTTAGAGGTCTATATTAGCAAATATAGTGGATTTGCCTTTATGTTTAATAGCTTTACTATTAATTTTATTTAGATTTATTTTAGAGTTAAGGTATTTAATATCTCTAAGCTTTTAAGAGGGTTCCACTAAATAGTTAAAGGTTACTAAAGCATAAGTAGTATAATCCTTATAGGGATACTTCTCTTTAAGGCGCTATTCTACTAGTATAAATAATAGCTCTTAAGTATATATAGTATTCCTAAAAGGTAGCTTCTTATAGGGAGGGAGATTATATAAAGTCTTATAATACTTACTATTAGCTAGCTACCCCCTAAATTAAGCGGTTTTAGTATATTAGCTAGTAAAAGCCACTAGGCAGGATAGTTATACTTACTATACGCTTATAGTTCTAAAGAATACTATAAAGTATTATATATTTAAGGTTAGAACCTATTTAAAGGGAAATAAAGGGTATTAAGCTAGTTCTATAACTTATTAGTAGGATTTTACTAGCTTAAATAAGTCTAAGGCTACTATTATATAGGTAACTGCATTATTAATTTCCCTAGTATTATTATAGCGGATTTTATTAAAGATAGCCTCCTACTAATTACGTATATTAGTAAGAAATTATCTAAATTTATTATTTATATTAGGTTTACACTAGTGCCCCTAAGCCTCTATTGTCTTAGAAGGAGGCGTATATTTTATATAATTTCTAGGAGAGAGAGAACTTACTTTATTTTAGTTAATTCCTATAGAATTTAGAGGAGCTTTTAGGAAGGTAGCTAGTATACTATAAGTTAAATAAAAGTGGGTTCTTAATTTTAGGATAGTTTCCTAGTAGGAACTAGCGCTAATATAGTCTCCTTCCTATAAGGAGGTATTGTTTTCTTTAATATAAAATAAAATATTTAGGGTCTTTAGAGGTCCCCTAATTTCTATGCTTAAGGATTCCCCTATTAAGGTGTCTTTAGAAATATTATATATTACTATATTGCTAGTATTTTCTAAGCGTTTTAGGCTGTTTTTTAGTGTAATGCTTTTAATCTCTAGTGCTAGGTTTACTCTTTTAAAAAGGCATTTAAGCTTAGCCCTATAAATAATGCTTTTTACTATTTTTTACTTAGCGTTAATAGTTATAAAATCTATAGGGTTTTAATAGATTAGTCTTTTAATAATAAGGGGCTCTAGGTATATCTAGAGGTTACTATTAATATATTAATATTTAATAAGAGTTTAAAGGTTCTTAATATCCTCTTATAATAAAAAGAGTCTTTTCCTATTCTTAATATTAGGAAAATCTTAGTAGAAAGCCTAGAAATAGTGTATTTACTATAGCTAGTTTTTAGTAATAGAACTAATAATTAGAGAATTTAGACTAATGGGTGGAAGTCGCTAGTTTTCTCTAGTTATTAATATAAGGCTTATGGTTTTTGTTAATAAGTCTTACGCAGCAAATAGGCATACAAAAGAAATAGTAATTACTACCACTTATTATATACTAGATATTACACGTAAATAGGGGGTACTTATATAATAGGTATAGTATATTATAAAGGTTATAAAGAGAGAACACTCAAGTCACAGATAGGTGGTTAAGTGTATGTATAGTTAAAGTTGTTGTTCTCTAAGCTAGATGCGGCGGAACCCTCCTTTATGAGGTGGGTTCCGCCTCTGGGGGCAGACCGTAACAAGTCTTTACTTTACTAAGTAGTATTCTATATCTAGCCTTAATAACTAAATCTCTCTTTTCCCTAGGGATAGTAAACTATTAATTAAATTAGAATATTTACTAAAAGAGTTACCTATTTAACTAGCTATAACCTTACTATAATCTTATAAGAGGCTAACTATTTATTAAATATAATTAAAAAAAAGGGATATTTTATAATTAAGGACTATAACCCTACTTATATAAATAATTAAAATACTAATAAAAAAATAGCCTTTAATAAAAAGATTAAGGAAGTAGCTTAGTTACTATAAGCTATATAAGTAGCTAATAAATATAAAAACCTTAAGGTATTTTAGAAATCCCTTAAGGAAGTTAATTTTACTAAAAATTATAAAAGTAGTAAGCTTAGTATTATTAGTACTTTTAATATTAGTTATACTATAATCCCTAAGCTATAGGCTTACTTTATAATTATAGCGCCCCTTATATACATAGAACTTATAAAAGCCTAACTTAAAGCTTTTATATATAAAGGCAATATTTATAAAAGCCTTTAGAATTTCTTATTAAATTTATATATAGTATTTACTATAGACCCCTATATATTCCTTAGAGATACTACTAAGGTAGTATATACTAGTAGTTGCCTTATTAATAATATAAAGCGCTAGTAAATATAATATACTACTACTAATAGCTTTATAAACTTTAAAGAGTATACTTAGGTAGAATTTATAAAATAGCTAAAGACTAAAACTATTAATAAGAATACTTACTACTTAAAAGCTACTAAGGCATTAATAAACCTTTAATAAAATAATAGAATATTATTTTAAACCTTTTTTTAGAAATAAAGTAAAGTTAAGGCTAAGCTCTTTAAGGCTATTTTAAAATAACTCTAAATTTATATATTTCTTAATAGCCTTAACTTTACTATTAAAAAGTAAATACTAAGCTAGGAGTTTCTTTAAAGTTAAAACTACCTTTAGGGCTAAGGCTAAAAGGTAGAAGTTATTAATAAAGAATCCCTAAGTAATTAAGAATGCTTAAGTCTTATAGGGTATAAGTAATAAAGATTATACTCTTTAGCAGTAAACTAAAAGCAATATAACTATAAACCTCCTAATAATAGGGACTTTAATAATATTTAATGCTATAAATACTAAAAGAAGGGATATATATCCCCTAGGTACCTAAAACTAAACTATATTATATATAAAAGCAATAAATATACTATAAGCTAGCACTACCTATACTATAAAAACCTAATACTAAGAATCTTAAATATAAACTTAATCCTAATTAATACTAATAGGCCCTAAGGCTACACTCCCTCTATAATTATTACCTTTTATAAAATAAATACCCTAGGTATTAATAAAGTAGTTAAATATAAAGAGATAAATAATAGAATAAAAATAAAGGTATTTATATAGTAGGATTACTACTAGGTAGCTATTAAGGCATTATTTAATTTAGAAGCTAAAAGATTAATTATTTACCCTAAAATATTAAATAAAGGAGACTAGGTAAATATAAAAGTAAATACTATACTATTAGTTAGTATCTTAAGCAATTTACTTAAGTATAAAGGTATATTAAATAAGTTAGTTAGCATTACTAATAGTATAGATTATAGTAAAATATATTAGGTTTACTACTATATTACTAATATATAGAAGGACTTACTCTTAGGTGCTAACTAAGTAAAGAACTATAAGCTATAAATTCTATCTTAGAATAATAAGACTTAATAATATTTAATAATATAAGAATGCCTTATATTTACTAGGTACTTAAAGCAAATTTGCTATAAAAGAAAGAATATAATTATATTGCTAGTGCTAGCCTTAGTATAGGTTAAGGAGATACTAAGGAATAATAAAAATAGAACTAGCCTATAAGTAGAGGAGAGTAATATAGGAAAACCTTAGCCTAATAAGTAGAGTAAAAATAATAAGTAACTAAGTAGTAACCTAGCTATAAAAGAGCTACTAAAGATATATACTAAGTTTATAGATATATTTTTAAAAGAACTTATAGGCTAGCTCCTAGCTTTAAAAGGCTATACTTATTGTGTCGGGGCTAAAGAGACATGGGCCACAGACAGGTGGAAAGAGGTCATCGTGACGACCAAGGGCATTGGACCTTGGCGCGATATAATCAGACCATCTGATTAGATAGTATAAAAAGGTCCTAAGCCCTTAGATAGTTAAAAAATGTTATCCGTTTCCTGTTTTTTAATTTTAGTGCATAGGTGCAAAAGCACCTATTGCTATAATGTTCTAATGACCTAGCCACAGTTGCTGCTATATTGAAGATATTCTATATTTTGTTATAAACCCCTTACTATTTTTAACTTTCTAATATTCTAAACCATCTAATTAGAAAGAATTCTAACTATCTATAACCTTTCTTATGTAGGTTTCCCTCTTCTAAGTGCCTGCTTATTACCATTACAATCTAGAATATAACAGGGAGCTTTATTGCGTTTATAGGCATACCGCTCCTTTTAGTGTTATGTTTTTTTTCCCCCTATTATAAATAGTGGTTTTGCCTAGGTAGAATATATTTTCTAGTCTCTATAAATTTATTATATTATTAGGAATAATAAAGTACAATTAAAAACCTTAATCTAAAGCCAAACCTTATTATAACTAACTAGACTTATAAAACTAAGACAATTAACTATAGAAAAACCGCTATAGTGCATCTAAATTATTTAATTAGAAGCATTAAAATATTGTAAAACTTAATTAGTGTAGGAAAGAACCTCCCTTTAGATTATACCTAATGGAATCTAAGTTAATAACCCTTAGCACGTAAAGATATAATGCTAATATATTAAGAAAAAGGAAGAATCTATTAAAACCCACCTAGAATATTATTACCCCTCTCCCTAAAGCGGAGAAAGCTATGGATTATCTAATTATATCTAATCTAATTAGATTCTGTGTTATTATATTAGTTATAGGTATTTTCCTTCTTATAACCTAAAATTCCTTTATTAGAATTCTAGTCTTAGTATATAGTATTATAAGGAAAGATAGCCTAATTAATCTTATTAAATAATAATATAATTTATTTTATAGCAGGCAGATTATCTATAAAGAAAGAAAACCTCCTAATTAATTAATCTACTTATTTTCTATATCTATATTTAATAATATTAGTTCTAAGGAATAACTTAAACTGATTTTAATAGCCTCTTCTTCTTTCTTTAACTAAGTTAGTATAGAATAACTAATACCTAACCTTATTTCTAAAGAAAACCCCCTCCCTATTAATATATTTAATTTTACTAATTCTATTAGGGGTATTAACCTAAAGACCTTTACTAAGCTTCTTAGAGAAACCCTTAGTAGGTAAAGCACTTTTATATTCCTTTAAAGTAACTACTATATTAATTAGTTTACTAGAGAAGATATTATAGATTTCCTAAAGGACTTTAAGGCAAAGATATATGCTTTTAGCCTTCCTAATAATAAATAGTACTAAATACTTAAGAAAGAAGTTGCTTTTAAACTTTATAAGAATATTAAAACCCTTATAACTATATATTTTTAGTAGAATACTAAGGAAGCCCTACTTCTTTAGTACTAGGCTACCCCTTAGGAAAGGACTAAAAGTATAATAAATTAGCTTAAGAAACTTAATATATAGCGCCCTTAAACATTCTCTAATACCTACCTATAGTTATAATGCTATTAGGTATTAATATTAAAAGCTTTCCCTAATAATTAAAAGACTCTCTCTATATAATCTATATATATCTATAAAGCTATCCCTAGTTAAATTATTATTAGCTTTATAAATAAGTAAGGGTTTAGTAAAAAGCAGTTTATTTATAAGAAATATAAAGCCTTATAGATTAAGCTAAATAACTATATAAAGATATGTTTATAATTTAAAAATTGTAACCTTACTAAGACTATTAGTACCTATACTAATAACTAAGTATTTAATTATAAAAAAATCCTTTAATTAGCTCCTTCTATTACTAAGAATCCTTAAGGGACTAACATTCTAGCTATTAACTTATTCCTACCCTTATTTTAAAATAAGGAAAGTAGTAGCTATAAGAACTAAATTAATATTTTAACTAAAAAACTTAAGGAACTATAAATTACTATACTTTAAGGTTAAGTGTAATTATTTAATCCCCTATAATATATAAATAAGACACTAAAATTCCTATGCTTTACATCTTATAATGCAGTATAGGCTAGGGAATAAAAGAAGTATATTAATATCCACTTTAATATCTTTAGCGCTAATAGACAGCACTTTAATTACTACTTCTACTATAATAAGGAAGGCTACTACCCTAACTAATGTAACTTCTTAAAATATAATTAAAAGATTAGGTTCTTATAATATAACTCCTAAGCTTAAATCCTTGCTATTAGGGATAATTTGCTAAAGTATTAAGTCCTACTAGTTCTTTATAATTTATTTCTTAATATAGGGAGTTATATCTACTACTTAGCTGTTTTTTAGGTTAAGCACTTTAGGGATTATACTATTAATTATCTTATAAACTAGGTTTTAAGCTATAAGGACGTCCCTATTAACTATTAGATAATGTTATATAATAAGAAAAAGATTATAGATAATATTACTAAATAATTAAACCTCTTACTCTATAGACCTAAATAATAGAGACCTATGCCTACTAAAGTTTTAATAAGAGAACTATAGCTTATAACTAGGGTTATAATCTTAAAAAGGATTAGGGAATCTTATAAAGTAAAGATAGCTATTAATATTAATACACTAAAGAGGGCCTAAGTAAAAGAAATTATAAATAAACCTTTAGTTAAGAGTTATTTATAAACTGCTTTAGTAAATTAAACCTAAAAGGAAAGTTCTAGTATTATTAGGTATAAAAAAGAGTCCCTATAAGACTACTTTATTACTTAACTATATAAAGAGATCTTTAGTAAGAAAGTAGGTATAAGCCTATAAGACCTCTTTAAGCTCTTTCCGCTATTAGCTAGGTTAGCTACTAGTAAATACTCTACCTATACTAAAGGGATTAAGGAAGTCTTTTACTATAATAGGATATTAAAGTTAGCTAAAGCAATTTAACCTTAAGACTATTAGCACTAGGAAGTATAGGGATTATTTAATTAAAGAATAATAAGCTAGGTTATCTAAACTATAACTAAGCTTATTAAAAAGAATAAGGGAAAAGATACTAAGGGGCTTAATATATAACTAGTTAGGGATACTATAGTTAAGGTTAGCAGTGCCTTATAGAAGCAACTATAAAAAAGGCTAGGAGTAAAAACTTTCTATACTAACCTACTTTACCTAAGCTATAATTTATTTAATTATATTAAAACTAACTTAGCTTAGATTGGTTAAGCACTAAATAATAAGAAAGAGACCTATAGAGTAGTTTACTTATATATAATAGTAGGCTATTTATAAAACCTCCCCTACCTATAGGTCTGCCTTAGGGAGCTAGAAGGACTGCTTATACTAGCCCTAATTAATTATAGGTTATAAGGGAACTTAATTATAGAAGAATTTGCATATAAAGCTAGTTTAAAGATATATCTAATAAATATTAATGCTAATAGCACTTTTTACTTAAATAATGCTATTAAACTTAAAGGAGAAGTTTATATAAAACTCTTTCTTAGTAATATTTAGATACTAGTATGCTTTTATATAGCATTTAATACAGTTTTAGTTCCCTTAATCCTAGGAATACTATTTATTTAATAAGTATAAGTATTATTTAATTATAGCTAAGGCTATAGGGAGCTAAGAATAAAATATTATTTTAGAAATATTATAGTTATATCTTACACTGCTAGATTAGTTATATAGGATATAGTTAATAAGGCGCTGCCCTTAGGGGTAATAGTTAATTTACTTATAATAAGTAAGGAAAAGTTAGATAAAAAGTCAAAACTATCTAATTAGATAGTATAAAAAAAAATAAACTTTAAACTAGAAAAAGATAAGATTTTAATACTAATTATTAAAAAGAAAGGGGATAAAATTATAGCGCTTATCTTTAGATAAGCCCTTACTAGTTAGACTAATTAACTAGATAACGCTACTAAGGAAATCTAGCTGTCTCGCTATATGCAATTATCTAATTTAATAGTGAATACTATATATAAATACATTAGTTAAAAGGTATATCCCCTTAATAACATTCCCTCCAATAGGTCTGTCCCTAATAAAGACCTAAAGTGGAAGATAAAGAAGTGGAATAAGGTTAAGGCATGCCTTAATACTAATAGGAAGTATAAGGAATTTATTATAGGATAATTCTCTAAATATCTAAAGGGATTTCAGTTAACTTAAGAAAGACTTAATTAAATAGTTAATAAGACTAAAGAATATTTTACCCCTTAAGAACTTAATGTTTTTAAGGAGATTTTTAGCAATAGGGAGGCTGCTCTAGGTTAGGATTTGTCTAATATTAGAAAGGTTAACCCTCTTATTACGCCCCCTTAAGTCATTAAGGTTATTAAGCACTTAGCTTAGTAGGTAAGGTTAATTCTAATTCCTTATACCCTTTAAGGAAAATTAATTAAATTATTAAAGAAAAAGTTAGATTATAGTTTATTAGAAGAATCTTATAGTTTCTATTAGAACCCTTACTTTCTAGTTATAAAGAAAAATAGGGGGATTAGGTTAATCCTATCTACTATAAAGTATAATAGTGTTATTATTTAGAATGCAGGCATTCCATAAGGTACTAAATTATTTAGTAAGGAATTCTTAATATATAAGATGCTTTTGCTTATTAACTTTCTTTCTAGGTATAATTAGGTAGAGTTAGCTACTATAAGCTAGGATCTTACTATAATTATAACTTTTATAGAACTTTTAAGGCTTTACTACCTGCCTTAAGGAGCTATAAACTTAGTTATATAATTTATTAGGATTATAGGGCGCATTCTTTTTAACTTAATACCCTATATCTATGCGCCCTTCCTTAATAATATTGCTATAAAGGGACCTATTACTATATATAATAATGCTAAGATCTTGCCTAGAGTCCGAAAATATATTATAGAATATTTAATTAATTTAGATAATGTCCTTTTAAACCTTAAACTTGCTAGTTACACCGCTTCTATAGTTAAAAGCAAATTCTATTAACCTACTGCTATTATAATAGGGTATATTTATAAAATGTATAGCTATAGGCCTGCTAAAGAAAAGATCCTTAAGCTTAAGAAATAGGTTGCTTATAATAATCTAAGGGATATACATTCCTTCCTTAGCCTTGCTACCTTTTACTATCTCTAGATACCTTATTTTGCTATAATTACACTGCCTTTAGTAATGCTGCTATAAAAAAAAATAGAATGGATATAGGGCCTAGAATATAAGGAAGCTATAAGAAAGGTGATTAATACAGTAACTAGCGCACTAACCTTATAATTAATTAATCTAACTAAGGGCTATAGAGATATTATACTTATAGTTAACGCTAGCAATATAGGTTAGGGTGCTACTCTCTCTTAAGAGTATAAAGGTAAGCAATACCCTATATAGTTTAAAAGCAGTATATAGAATAATACTAAGGTTAAATATAATATAACTAAATAGGAATATTATGCTTTACTTTACGCTCTTTATAGACTCTATATCTATTTATTTAGGGTTCCCTTTATCCTAAAGACTAATTTAATAGTGCTAAAGTATTAGCTTTAAAGCGCTATTAATAATGTCCCTAGTGCTATTATTACCCACTAGCTTAGCTATATTCTTCTCTTTAACTTTATAGTCTAATATATTCCTAGAAAGTAAAATTAGGCTATAGATAGGCTATTATAAAAGGGTCCAGGCCCTTCTAATAATTTAGATAAGGTTATAAAAGAGGATATTAAGAAATTTATTAACCTTTAGCTTAATACTAATTAACTTAGGGAGGTAGAAACTATACTTTATAACCCTAAGTTAAGGCAAATTATTCTCTACCTTTAAACGCTAGAGAAACTATTTAATTAATTAGTAAAGCACTTTTATTACCTAAGGAAAAAGGCCCTAGGGTTCTTTTTTAAAGAAGGGAAGCTCTTTAAAAGGCCTACTAGCACTATAAAAGGCCCTATACTTATTATAAATAATCTAAATAAGTAGCGATTAATTATTAAGGCTATTTATCTCTTAATAGCTTATAAAGGTATAGAAGTAGTTTATTAGGCAGCCTATTAAAGGTACTATTAGAGGAAGATATAGAATATAGTATAAGAAATGCTTTACTATTATAAGGTTTATTAAAAATACACGCCCTAGCGCCTGCATAAGATTGCAATACCTATTGCTTTAGGCAACCCTATAAGCAAGATTTATATTAATACTTAACACCTACTATTTAATTATAGGTATAAGTATCTCCTAAAAGCTAGGTATAATCTTATAGGCTAGGTTAAAGCTATACTAGTATACGCTGCTACTATTAAAGCTATCTAAAAGTTTCTTAATAATTTAATTAGTAGGTTTAGTCTAATCCTATTTATTATTTATAATAAAGGGCTAGAAATAAAAGGGAAACTAAGCAAAGCCTTAGCTTAACTAGGAATAAAGGGCATATAAATATCTAAATATAACCCTAAAGCAAATAGCCTTATAAAAGCTAGGCATTAGTCCCTAGTATCTATACTTATAAAAATAGGCAGCTTTAATAGGAAATAGCTAAGGCATCTTAAATAAGCTCTTCTTGCTAATTACATTACAATTAAATCCTTTTATAGCTAGTTAGCCTTCTACCTTATTTATAGATAGAAGCCCCTACTGCCCCTTAAAGTAGAATTTCTAATATAGTAACTTATTAACTAAGATAAGGTAACTATAGTATAAGATCTTTTTAAGGCTAGGATCTATATTCTTTAGTAAAAAAAAGAAGATATTACTATAGTATAGAATAAAGTCCTTTAGTTTTAAAAGGGATTTATAGTAAGAATAAATAAAAACTAAGCTACTTTAATCTAAAAACCTTCTAATTAATTAGTTATAGGGGATCTTATTCTTATTTATAATATACACTAGTCTATAGATATATCTTCTACCTAGAAGTTAATAATAAGATAGAATAGGCCTTTTTAAATTTATAGTTAAGCACTAGTTACAAAAGCCTATAAACTCTAGACCCTAGATAGCATTATGCTTAATAAGACAATTAGTAGTAATTACATTAAGAAATTCGTGCCTAATAATAAGGGCTAGTGGGCTTCCTCTGCAGATAGTTAGCTACACTAGCCATTGTAATAATAAGCTAGACCTAAACCTATTCTATATAATATAAATAATAATCTTTAAGAACTCCTACTAGTAAATACTACTTATAAGATATTTA
>SRPU01000318.1:0-22235 GCA_018360185.1 Claviceps lovelessii | reverse complement strand
TTTTATAAATTATATATAAGCCTAAACTAAGGAATATACTTAGTTAAAATAAGCTATTTTATAAGTATAGCTACTAGCTTATTCTATTTAAAGGCCTCTCTAACCTTATATTAGTTGCATACTAATAGCGTGCTTATATTTATAGGGTAGAGGTAGTTAAAGTTTTTATAAGAGAGTAGGATATAGTAATAGTCTTTATTATTAATTTAGTAGCTATATAATAGTAAATCCACTTTAGAAACTTAGTAGTAATAAAGAAAGCTATTAAGCCTAATTTATTTTATATATATTTAAATAAGTACTATAGATTTATACTTAATAAGGCTAGAGTAAATATAGACTATCTTAGTAGTAAAGGTAAAGTTAGGGTTAAGCTTTATTACTATATATTTAATATAAGTCTAGCATATTTATATAGTAGCCCTTTTTTAATATTAGTAGTCTTTTTATTTTAAGGTAAGAGCCTTAGCTAGGAATAGCTCTAGGGAATAGTTAAGGGGCTAGTTTAGAAATAGTATATAATTTAGGCAGTTATTAGGATTTAGGGGGCATCTATACCTATAGTGTATAGGTTTATAATAAAGTTAGGCTGCTATTACTATATAGGTATTTTAAATCTTATTAGCTATACTATTAGCTTTAATTTAATAATAAAAGTAAAGTAAGTAATAGTTAAGGTAAAGGTTAATTAGGGCTATAGCTAACTTAGTTTTAATAAGGGCTTATAGTATAGCCTTAAAGGCATTAGTAATTATTCTTAAGTACTTAGTTTACTTAGAAATAAATGCTTTAGCTATTCCCCTTACCTTACTGCTAACTACTATAGAGATATAGTATAATCCTATGCTATAGGTAATAATACTTTAAATTACTTATATATATAAAAAGCATATATTTTATATTAAATAACCCTATATTAATACTACTAATAATATAAGTATAAGCTACTACTATATTAATTTTAATTTAACTTAACCTTAGTATACTTTTTAGTATAGTTTATAATAAATTTAAACTTCTAAAAAGTAGGTAGATTAAACTAGCTATATTATATTAATACTAAGTTAGACTAAAGTTATAACTATAGTATAGTATTTTATAAAATATATAAGTTTACTCTTTTTTAGGTTAAATTTAAGGCCTAATTCCTAAGACTAATTTTAGCAAATTACCTATATAGCCTTAAGGTAGCCTTATATCTCTTTTACTATATAACTATATACTAAAATATTTATATTATTAGAGAAGCCTATAACTAATATAAACTATACTACCTAAAGCTTAATATATAGTAATATAATATAAAGTAAAAAAAGAATAAGGAAAATAAGAAACCCCTATAGTATCCCTATAGTAATAGGTAGGGGGCTAGTTATTTTACTATTAAAAAAAAGATAGGTAGTATACTTAGTAATAAAGGAGTAGGTCTATATTATAATTTAGGTAAGAATACTAGTAGTAATAAGGGTATAAGTAAGTTATTTATAGTAAATAGTATTAAAAGCTACTAATATATTTAGCTAAAGTAATAATATAATACTACTATAATACTATGCTATATATATAGATTCTACTAATATACTTAATATAACTTCTATAAACTAATCTACTTTATTACTTATTTATAGGTTAGGTAGTGCTTTACCTAACTTAGCTATAAGGGTAAGCTAACTTACTACTACTACTTTTATAACCTTACTAACTATATTAAAAAGTAAAATTAAACACTAAGCCTTTACTCTTTATTACTTTATTAAGGTCTTACTTAATTTATAAAGAATAATAACTTTTACTTACTAAAATAGGGTTAGGTAGTAACTAATATAGTAGTATATATTTAGTAAATAGGTAAGGGTTTATACTAATAGCTTACTATAAACTTTAAAGTAGCCTACTAAAAGTTTATTAAGTTTTAATACTTTTTAGCTAGCTAAGCTTTTTATAATACTATAAATCTTATTAGTATTAAATTAGTCCTTAGTTAGGAATATAATAGTATTAAGGTAGCTATTTAAATTGCTTAGTATATTATTAAGTTAGGCTTAGGAAGAAGGGAAGAAATGCTTAGCTAGGGTAATAGCTTTCTTTTAATATATTTTAATAGTTATAATATTTATGCCTTTACTCTATAGAAAAGTAGGGATTTACTATTATTTTAGTAGTAAGCTACTATAAAGCTATATCTATTATTTAAGCTTTTAAAGGTTTTTATATTAAGTAGTTATAGCCTTAACTACTATATACTAGGCACTATACTATTTATTATAAATAACTTAGTTCTATATTTATACTATATTAGTTATATACTACTAATTCTCTTTAGTGTAAAATACTCTCTACTATTAAAGTACCTTCTTAGCATTTTAAGTTATTTCTTTAGTATACTAATTCTACTATAAATTTAGCTTAGAACTACCTTAGAGTTCCTTTAAAACTACTATATCTATAATAAACTAAAGTTTAGCTATTAATTATTTTATAAAGTAATTAATTTTCTTTAGTAATTAAAGTTAAGGCTTTATAATATTAAGCTAAAACTATACTATAGCCTTTATAATAATAAGGTTATTATTTATATATAACTATTAAAATTAAGGGGAATAGTTATTATATAGCTTAGGGCTAAAGCCTATATAAATAAGCTATAGTATATAGTTAAAACTAATAAGGTTTAGGCCTTTTAAAAAATTAATATTTATACTATAGATAGCCTAGGTATAGTTAATAGTACTATCCCTTCTTCTTTATATTTTTTATATTACTTTACCCTAAGGTATTATAAGTTTAAGCTACTACTACTTTACTAATATAAGAAGTATATTATATTCTATTAAAGTTTAATTATAATAATTTTAAAGTAAGTAGTATTAGTTAAAGTTATTAATAAATATACTATAATTAAGGGATAGGGCTAATATAAATTTAAGTAGGGGTAAAGTTTAGTTAAATTTATAAATTAAAGAGTAAATAAAGTAAATATTATACCCTATTATTATAATAAAGCACTAATTCTTACTTACCTATATTATTTATACCTTAGATCTATACTAGTAATATATATAAATTATAGTATAGCTACCTTAAGTTATAAGCTAAAAGTAACTAAGGCTAAAATTAAATAGTTTACTATTTAAAGTCCCTAGTTTCTATATTACTATTATATTAGTATTAGGCTAGGACTCTAGCACTAAGTATATTAAATAGGTTTTCTTTTATATATTTTAGTATATAACCTTAATTATATACCTTATATTATATATTAAGTTAGACTTAGCTTATTTAAGGCTATAATAGCTA
Organism: Claviceps lovelessii; assembly: GCA_018360185.1. Lineage (NCBI taxonomy): Eukaryota > Fungi > Ascomycota > Sordariomycetes > Hypocreales > Clavicipitaceae > Claviceps > Claviceps lovelessii. The sequence goes on along the minus strand of SRPU01000318.1, from coordinate 18,938 downwards.
TAGGTTACTAGCTTAAAAAGGCTTCTATAGCTATTTATAAATATTATATTAATTCTAGCCTTAATTTAAAAAGATAAATATATAGTTAACTAACTTATTTCTAAGGTAAAGCCTTTTATAATAATAGGTTACTTATATTTTATCTTTAGCTATAGCTAGGCACTTTAGTCTATTCTTTTTATTCTAACTAAGGGAGGGGTTTAGTAAAGGCTAGGGGCTATATTAAGTATATAATATATATATAGTTCTATTGCTTATTAGTAGTATTATATATATAGAACTATACTAGGTATAGTCCTAAATAATTAATATAGTATTTATAAATAGCTTCTATTAGTGCTAGGTAAAATTACTTACCTTTTATATAATAACTAATAGTGTAGTAGCTATACTATAGAGGCATAGTATAGTATATAGTAATATATTTAAATTTAAAATACCTATAATACTAATAGGGGTAAATAGTATTATTATAGGGTTTAGCTTTAAATATCTTAGCTTTATAAATAATACTAATATAGCATAGCCTATTTACTACTTTAATACTATTAATAGTAATAATAAGGAAGAACTATATAGTAGTACTATATAGCTTTTACACTATAACCTATATAAGGCCTTAACTATTAGCTATAACTAAGGCTTAGAGAATATAGTCTTTCTTTTAGTTCTATATATAGTATATAGGGAAGCCTTTAATAATAATACTAAATATATATTAGCTTAGTGCTGCTTTTAGTTTAAAAGTAGTGCTAACCTATATAGTGTCTTTAGTATAAGGCTTTACTATATTTTAAAATATAATAATAGTATTACTACTCTAAAGGCAGCAAGCTACTACTATAGTATTAGTACTAGTGGCTTAATTAATAGTAGCAATAGTATCTTTAGGTAAATAATTCTAAATAGCTTTAGCTATAGTAGTGCCTTTAATAATAGTTTTATAATAAACTTAGGGGGATACTGCTATAGACATAGGGCAGACCTATTAAACTAAGGATTAGGAGATCCCCTTAGCAGCGATGCTAGCCTAGCTTAGGGCCGGTGCGTTTCTAGTGTTTATAGCCTTCTTAACTACGCGCTCTACCACTTCTTTAAGGTTTTGAACCGTAACACCCTAAGGACATATACTATATATATAGTATATATATAGAAAAAAGGGATAGTAATCTTTCCTTTCCCTTTATAAATAATAATAACTTTATTAATATTAAATTATAGTAGCTATTTAGGCTAGTTTATAATAATTATTATTTATTAAGATATTACTTATAATATTTATTTATATATATATAATATAATCAACCCTTAGTATTATAAATAAGTAGCCTAATTAGGTAATATATAAAACTTATATTATCTTTATAAAACTATTATTTTAATAGTAGCTTAGCTTAAAAAATTATACTACTAAGTAGTCTTAATAAATTAAGTATTTTATATAGATGCTTTAATATATTTTAACTAAATATAACTTAAATATAAACTACTTTTAATAAAAAACCCTTATAATAGAAATAAGGCTTTATTTTAAGCTTAGTAAAGCTTTATAATATATAAGCTAAAGGCTAACTTAAACTTTATTAATACTAACTATAATAAGTAGTTCTTTATTTATTAAAACTTATTACTTAAGGTTTAAATATAAATTACTTTATTTTTTAAACTTAGTAGTAATTATTAATATATACTTAATTATTTTCTTAACTATTTTAATATTATATTTATAAACCCTTATTAAAAAAATATATATAATTATAAAGCTAAATTAACTCAAGTAATGCTTAAATAAGTAGTTTATTAATTTCTTTATTTATTTTAAATAAAAACTTTACCTAACTAGGGGTAGTATATAAGTAAATATAATAAAGCTTATTTAGCTTTAAATAAGACTTAATAAGTAAATAAAAGACTATTATATAAATTATAATATTTTTTACTTTAATTATTTTATAGTAATTATATAATACTATAGCATTACTTTAAATATTAATTTATATTAAATTAAAAAGTATATTAAGGTATATTACTAGCTTTAGGCTAAATATAACTATAAGGGTAATATAGCTATAATAAGCATTAACTTTATAGGCTTTATAAATATTAAATAAAGCTATAAGTTCTTTAGTAAGGCTAAGTTTAGTATAAAACCTATAGCTATTAAGGGTATAGTATATATAATATAGATTTTAGAAAATATTATTAAATACTATAAAGCTACTTAGTAATATTTATATTATAGTAGTAATAGTAATTATATTAAAGGCTATACTTAGCTTTTAGCTTATTACTTTTTAGAAAAACCTAAAATTAAAGTTTTAAATGCCTTTAATAAAAAGGCCTTTAGTAATAATAATAGTTTTAACTTAAAAAAAGGTAGTTTTACTATATAAATCTTAGTAATAAAATATATATAAGTAGTAATAGCTTATACTATATCTATATTAATAATAGCTTAAATATTTATAAAAAAATAAAATATTATATAAAGAAAGCATTATTTCTCCTTCCCTTTCTTTATAATAATTCTTAGTTTATTAATACTTAAGTAAATAATAGTTATAATAATTATATTACTATAAGTAAAAGTATAGTTTAAAAGCTAGGCCTTTAATAAATTTCTTTAACTTAATTATATATTTTAACTACTATTATAATAATAATAAGGTATAGCTATACTAATATCTTTTAATAGCTATAAATTACTTATTTTATTTAATTTAAAGCTAATTTAAATAAGTAAATATTCTTTATTATAGCTTATATAATTTTAAGTCTTTTATAAAACTATATTCTTTAAGTGCTATAAATAGCCTAAAATAATATTATATTATATACTACTAAGCATTTACTAGTTATTTATATATAAAGTAGTTTATAGATTTATACCTTTAATGCCTAAGATATAATATTACTAATAGTTATTATACTAAGCTTAGTATATACTAGCCTAGCTTAGTATATATTAAAATTAAATAAAGTAAGTAGTATTATAGCTATAAGTCTATAAAAAATTAATATTATTCTTACTTTTATAGTAAGCTTAATATATTTAAAAAAAATAAAAACCTTTCTTTATTACCTAGTAAACTTATTAACTTTAAAAATCTATTTTACTATAAAACTATTAATACTTTACCTTCTTACTAAGGTTAGGCTAACTATTATATTTAATTATAATATAATTTTAATAGTAGTATACTAGCCTTACCTTAAGTACCCCTTTATAATATACTATAGAATTAGCTATTAAAAATATAAAAGTAAATTATAAACTTAATAAATAAAGATTAAATTTAAGCCTTTTTTTTTAGTAGCTATACTAATACTTTTAATTAAAAAGGTAAAGAGTAGCTAGTATTTTTATATAAATTATAGAGCACTAAATAAAATTATAAACTAAAACTATTATTTACTACTACTTATTAAGGAGACTTTATACTTCTTAGCTAGTGCTTAGTAGTTTATAAAGTTAAATATTTATACTACCTTTTACTACTTATATATAGTAAAAAGAAATAAAGCTTTAATAATATTTTAAATATAATTTAGTTTCTTTAAATAGCTAATATACTTCTTTAGCCTAGCTAAAGTATTTATAATATTTTAGTAATATATTAATAAAGCTTTAGGAAATACTCTAAAGGCTTATACTATAGCTTATTTAAATAATATCCTTATTTATACTAATAAAATATAAAAAAAGTATATAAAGTATACTAAAAATATTCTTTTATACCTTTAATAAGCTAGCTTATACCTTAATATTAGTAAGTATATATTTAGGGTAATTAAAATTAAGTATTTAAGGTTTATTATTTAAGCTAGCTATACTATATATTTAAACCTAGCTAAGGTAGTAATAATTTAAAAGTAAAAGGTATTAATATAAGTATAAAGTATATATAGCTTCTTAAGCTTTATAAACTTTTATTAAAAGTTTATAATTAACTTTTTAAAGCTTATTAAACCCTTACTTAATCTTATTAAAAAAGGTATTTTATTTATTTAGTTTTTTATATATTAAATAGCTTTTTAATATTTTAAAAATATATTTTTATTAGCCTCTATTCTTATATAATAAAACCTAGCCTTAAATATAGTAATTAAAGCTAATATATTAGGGGAGGCGCTTAGTAGGTATCTTTTTTAATATAATATTATAAAGGTACTATAATTGATAGCCTATTACTTAGCTTACTTTATACCTTTTTAATAAAATTATATAATTTATAATAAAAAGCTACTTAGTATTATTTTATACTTTAAAGTATAGTTAGCTAAACTTTATAATATTTTTAAATTATTTATAATTCTTATTAACTATAAAAATTTAAAATATTTTACTAGCTTTTAAAAAATATTAAAATACTAAGTCTATTAAGTAAAGACTTTCTTTTTTTTTAATTTTTACCTTTATTATTATTTAAGCTTTTAAGTAATATACCTTAATATATTATTTAAATATAAGTAAAATAAATTAAGGGGACTAGCTTTAACTTAGCCTTTATTATATTTAGTATTAATTATATACTTATAGTACTTACTTTTTACTTAGCTATTCTTTACACTAAATACTAATTAAACTTAGAATATAACTATTACTACTAACCTATAAGGGTAAGATTTCTTTACTAATACTTATTTCTAAAGCCTTTAAAACTAAAGTATATAGGCTAATTTAATATATTAATTAAAGATTATAATAGTATAATTTAAAGCCTAAAAGTTCCTTACTAAAATAGCTACTTATTAATAGGTTAGTAACTATATAATTAATACCTATAGTGCCTTATTATTCTAAGGCTATTTTTAAATATTATAGTATAAGCCCTTTATTATAATACTAATTTAATAAACCTATAACTTACTTTTATTAAGCTACTTAAGAAAAAATATAATCTTTTAAGTATTTTATTATAGCTTTTATTAAAAAGGTATATTAATAAATATTATATAGTATATATAAAACTATTATTATTATAAAGCTTATAAAAGCTAGTGCTTATATTAAGGCCTTTTATAATTATTTTAGCACTAAATAAATATTAGTTATAGATTTTAGTAAACTTTATAACTAATTTCCTAGGGTTTAATATAAATACTCTTTAGTTTTTTATAATTATTATAAACTACCTTTTTAAGTATATATAGTTAAAAGCTATAATAAATATAAGCATTAAGGTATATACTTAATATTTTCTTAACTATTAATAGTGTTTTTATAGGTTTCTTTTAAGTATTATTTTAAACTAAGGCTTAAACTAAATAAGTAGGTTTTAATTAATACTTTACTCTCTTACTAGCATTATATAGCTTCTTTTTATATTCTACTATTTCTAAACTAATAGTAATATTAAATATATAAACTAAAAGGTATAAGTAGTACTTAAAGTAATAGTTTTCTTTACTTAAATAGACTAATTTATATATTTTATAGTATATTAGCTTACTCTTAATAATTATACTTCTTTAATTACTAGCCTTAGTATATATATAGCTCTTTATAATTTAATATTAACTTTATTTAATATATACTAGCTTTTAGCTAAAGCTATATATTAGCTAAGGGTTAAGTAGTTTAGTTTCTTAAATATATTAAATAAAGTATAGTATTTATTTAAGCTATTATTAACTTTATTTAATAATAATAATAAAAATTCTTTAATAAGTTATACTATTTAATAAAATATTACTAACTAAAGAATAAAATATAGCTTAGCTTTTATAATATTTATACCCTTTACTTAAATAAAAAGCTAAATTAAATAATAGCTAAATATACTATACTTAAGGTTCTAACCCTCTTTATTATAAAACTAAATATTTTAAAGGAAATATATTTTATTTTCTATATTAATTTAATAAAATATATAATAAATAACCCCTTTTCTTTCTAAGTATTATAAGACTTGTACCTAAGCTTTATATAGCTTTAAAATAATAAAGTAAATAAACCCCTTAAGTATTAAATTAAATTTATTTTAGCTATAAAAAATACTAAAGAATATAATAAGTATTATAATATATTAATTAAGTAAGTAAGCTATATATAGCTAATATAAAAACTACTTAAAAACCTAAAGAATACTAAAGCTTTAATACTATTTAAATTATATTAAAGTAATATATATTATAATAATAGCTTAATATAAATATAATATATTTTTTAATTAGCTTTATATAGTATACTATTTAATATATACTTTAATAATACTAGTCTTTATATAGGCTTTAATTTAGCCTTAATACCTTTATACTTTAATACTACTTATTTTTTAGTAAAGTAAATAAGGGACCTAAATAGGTTTTCTTTTTCTTTTTCTTTTTTTTTTATATTACTTAGTAAATATAGCTATAAAAGGTAAGTTAAGGTTAAGTAGTAAAGATAGCTTTTAGCTTATAGTAAATGAAGAAAGGTTTATTAGCCTTAAGCTAGTTATATCTTAGGTTTAAATAGAACTAGCTAAGAATAATAGTAATAGTATAGTAGTAAAAGTAAATAGTAATTAAAGTAAATTTAAAAAATTAAAGTAAATTAGTATAATAAACCTACTTTTAAAGAAATTATAAGAAAAGAGTAATATAACTTTAAAAAGATTTTTAAAAAAGCTTAATATAAATTTAAAAAAGCCTTTAAAAAAAGTAAATATAATTCTATAAAAATTAATAAAAAGAGGTAGTATAAATATATATAAATACTTATTAATAGGTAAAGAAGGAGTAAATATAATAGTTTAATATATTTAAATATTAATAAATAAATCTTAATATATAGGTATTAATTATTTAACTTAGTATTATACCTTAAATAATTAAGTATTAGTATAATTAATACTAATTTTTAAAGAATAAATTATAGTAAAATTAATAGTAATAGTAAGGAAAAAATATTTAGATATCTTTATAATAATAAACTAAAAATACTTTAAATAAGTTAAGGTAAATAAAAGTAAGAAACTAATAGCTACTATAGGTATAATATACTTTTTAATAGTATATAAAGTAGCTATAAACTAAGTATAAAGAGCCTTAAATAGCTTAATTAATATAACCTTTTACCCCTTACTATTAATAGTATTATAAATAAAAATATATAGTGCCTTTATAGTATTACTATAGTAAATAGCTATTACTATTTTATAAATAAAGTAGTATAAAGTAGGACTTTAGGTAAATATAGTAGTATTTTATATATATATTATTTTTTTTATACTTCTTATAAAAGTATACTAAGCTTAGAATATATAAGAATAGGCTATTATTAGCTATATAAATAATATAGAATAAGCACTATATATTTAAATTAAAAAGGTTAATAAAGGTAAATAATTTATTTTTAAAGTTACCTTTTACCTTATAGTAGCCTAAAATATAATAGCTATTTAAAGGTAGAGAGGGGGGAGAGGGAGCACTAATAGTAGTAGCTATATTCTTACTATACTTAGCTAAATATACCTAAGGTAGTAAATAAAAGTAAGAAGGCTTACTAAGAGAATTTAATAAGAAGTAATAAAGAATTAATACTAAAATAAAATAAAAAAAAATAAAATAAAGGTAAGCTAAAGGTAAAATATTAATAATAAGCTTCTAAATAGAAACCTAAGTATTAATAAAAGGCAGGATAAGGGAATAATATAAAACTTATATTTATAAAAACCTAGGGGCTAGATAGAATATTTATAGTTAATAGCTAATATATAATTAGCTAGCTAATTTAGGATTTTAGGATTTCTATTTTTAGGTTTATTTATTATTAATAAGCACTGTATTATAACTAGTTAAAATATAATAGTTCTACCTATTAAATTATATTACTAATATTTTTATATTATTATTATTACTTAAATAGCTGCTAGCTAGCTAATAGCTAGGAGGCAGCGTAAGTGGAGGGGCTATGTAATAGATTTAAGCTAGTAACTTAGATTCTTAGTAAAGTAAGAGAGGGGCATGTAAGGAGACCTATTACATCTATAGGGCAAACCCTAAGGATATACACTATATATATAGCGTATATATAGAGGAGGGGGATAGTAGTCTCCCCTTTCCCTTTATAGATAATAATAACTTTATTAACACTAGATTGCAGTAGCCATCTAGGCTAGTCCATAACACATATATATGCAGTAATTAAGTTACTTCTACGAATTGCTTCTAATTTCCTACTTAATAGAGTAGCATTAATTTTAAAATATAGTAACACCCTTAGAGATTCTTTAGTTAAGCATTAGGTATTATGCTTAACCTTTTAACTTTTCCCTTATATATTTTTTTCTTAGATTTTTCCTTTTTTGCTTTAGTATTTCTAACTTAGGTAATAGGCAGGGCATTATGGTTTAATATATCCTAGTTCGCTATACCTATAATAAGTTACCTTTAAGGTATTATTAGGGTAAGATTTTAACCTATCTTTAAAGGAATTATTTTATAATACTATAGCTTTCTTTAGATTCTATTTTTTTCTAAAGTAATCTATTTAAGGTTATTTAGTATTAAAGTTTTCTAAGGAAGTAAATTTAGTAATTCTTTTTCTTTAATTTTCTAACTTAAGGGCTTTCTAATATTAAGTAGCTAATTTTATAATTTTTGTTTAAATCTTAGGGATTTCTAGGGCTAGTATTTATATATAGTAATAAAGTAGTTCTCTTAATTTTATAAAGAATTATAAAGCTTTTTATTATTTATTTTTCTAAGGGAAATGCTTCTTAAAAGAGTTTAAATAAATATAGAAATCCCTTAGAGACTATCTCTCTCTTTATTTTATAAATTTTAGCTATTAAGCTAATCTAACCTTATAATTTCTAGAATCTTTTATTAAAGATAAGGTCTATTTTAGAAATCTATTCTAATTATTTTTTTAAATCTTTTTTTAGTTTAAATTTTCTTTAATAAATTAATTCTAATAAAAGTAATAATTAAGTTCTATATAATGATAAGTAAGAATAATTTTTTAGTAATTCTTTTAATAATGCTTAGGTGCACTATTAATTGCGTAATATAAATTATTTATTTAATTCTCTTTTCTCTATAAGGTAGTATTTAGTTTTAATTTAGTAATATTACTAACTTTAACTTCTTTATTACTATTAGTATATAAGTTATTAAATAAATAATAAATATAATAAAAAAAGTGCTTAGTCCCTAACTAATTTAGTAAAGTATTCTTTAATTTCTACTCTTATACTTATAATTACTAAATCTCTTTAAGCTATTAAATTTATTACTAAATAGCCTATTCCTTTAACATTATTTTAGTTTTTATATATTCCTTAATTAGTCCTTAGTTCTAAAATAAGGATTTCTTCTAACTATAAGTCTATATTTATAATATTCCTACTATATTAACTTTCTAAGTAATTACTTAAAGAAGTCTTAAAATATTAAGCTAATTACTTAGAAATTAGGGGTAATTAGGTAAAATAAATATAGTAGAAATCTATATATAATTAATAGTAAAACTAGTTATATATTTAAGCTAAGACTTATTCTCCTACTTTCTTTACTAGCTAGGATTCTTTTTTAAATCCCTTAGGAATTAATATTAGCTTTTTATAATATATTCCTAATATAGATATATTTAGAGTATTCTAATGTAAATTACATACTACTAATCCCTGTAGGAATTATAACTAAATCCGTGCAGAGAGAAATCCCACATTTAGGCTAGAATAATTACATGCACCGTGGGCATAACACTACCCTACTAATTTTAATTATTATTTTAAGATATAGTAAACTATAGTGATAATTCTTATTAAATTTATTATAGCCTTCAATATTAGAATGAAAGGTATCAATGTTTTTATAATACTAAATAGAATTTCTTTAGAAACCTTAAATAATTAAGAAATTACGTATAATTTAGACTTTCTTATATAAATAATTTATACTATACTTAATAATAATAATAAATAAATTGAAATAGAATTAATATAAATGTTCTTTAAGTTTTTATAAATTTTATAAAAATATTTCAAAGAATATTTATATAGCCTTCTATACTTTCTTAGCTTTATTATTATTTAATTTCTATTTAATTTAAATAGAATTATATAATATTTACTTAGTAACCTACTAGTACTTTATAATACTATAGCTTTTAGCTATTAATTATATTTAGAAAGCTATTTTTTTCATTTTATCAAATAATATAAGTTCTATTTAAAATATTTATATCATTCAATTTAATTTACTTTTTACTTTTTTAAGTTATTATTTAAATAAAAAATAGTAAATTTTATTTAATTTCTTTATTTTTTAAAGTTTATTTCTTTAAAGATTTAATATAGAATATATTTTATATTTAGAATTGTTAGTTAGATAATGCTAATTTATATACTATTTTCTAATTTTATTTAGAATTTAAAATAGCTTAATAAATTTTAAAAGTAATTTTGATTGTTTTCCTTTATATAATTATTCTTTATATTTAAAAGTATAAGTTTCTTTCTTTTAAAGGTTATTTTTAAAAACCTTGAATTATAATATTCTACCTATAATTTATTATTTATACTTATTATACCTTCAATTTACTTCTTAATATATATAATTTTTATATATAGCTTTAAGCTTTAACTACTTCTCTTTTTAAAAAATAATTCTTAATTATTTAAAATTTTAAGTTTTAACCTATTTAAGCTATATTTAGGCTTATATTTATAGTTATATTCTTAGTATTATTATATATAAGTTATATAGTTCTAAGTAATCATAATTAAATATATTTTAATATAGTAACAAATATATATAACTAGAAATCCAATATTTGGTTTGCTTTTTTTATATATTGTGTCGGGGCCAGAGAGACATGGACCTCAGATAGGTGAAAAAGAGGTCATTGTAACGACTAGGGGCATTAGACCTTAGTATAACATAATTAGACTATTTAATTAAATAGTATTAAAAGGTCCTAAGCCCTTAAATAGTTAAAAATATTATTTATTCCCTATTTTTTAATTTTAATATATAGATATAAAAGTATTTATTATTATAATATTTTTTTAATTTAGCTATAGTTACTACTATATTAAAGATATTTTATATTTTATTATAAATTCTTTATTATTTTTAACTTTTTAATAACCTAAACTATTTAATTAAAAAGAATTTTAACTATTTATAACTTTTCTTATATAGGTTTCCCTCTTCTAAGTGCCCGCTTACCTCTATTATAATCTAGAATATAATAGGGAGCTTAGTTACGTTTATAGGCATACCACCCCTTTTAGTGTTGTGTTTCTTTTCTCCCCGTTACAATATTTATTAATTTAAGAATGAAATTTAATTAATAATTAGTATTTATTTGAATAGTAATATATAGATTGAATTAAAATTAATTAATTAATATATTACTTTAGTTAAAAATAATTTCTTTTAGTGTACTAAATATAAATTTAACTTTCTTATAAAATAATTTCATAAGTTGAACTATAGTAATTAAATATAATATAATAAAGAATTCTATATACTTAGTATTTATTTATTTAACTACTCTAGTTAGGCTAAGCCTAATAGCTAGTACCTTTACTACTGGAACTATATAGAAGAAACCCTAGAGCAGGGAGGAAAACCTATATATACTTATTTTATTATTTATAGTAAAGGTATAGTAGCCCTATACTAGTTTTAACTATATATAAAAATATATTACTAGCTTAACTTAAGTAGCTTTATAAAATAATATATAGTATAGAACTAATATTAAAAAAATTAGTAAAGGTATAGTAAGGTAGTAAAATACCTATAGAGGTAGTTTATATATTATAGTAAGTTACTTTAAAGACTTATATTAAATACTATAGTAACTCTTTACTACATCCCTTAAATTATTATTTTCTTATTAAAAACCTTTTATTAGCTTTTATACCTTAATAGTATTAGCTATTGTTGAAAATAACAGGGTTATTTACAGGGGATTCCTTACTATTAGTGCTATAATTATAGCGCTTATAGAAGCATCTTATAGAGGGGGGCTTTGCTAGCTAGCAAGGCCAGTGCAAGCCAGCAAGTGTGCTCGCACGCAGGCGGCGTAACCATAGAAATCTAACTAAAGGTTATATATATAGAGCTTATAGCTATAAGGTCCCTATAAATCTTTACTTTTTACCCTTCTATACCTATTCTAATAGCTATATAGTTAAGTTAATAGCTATTAGGTATAGGGCTAATTTTAAATTAAAATTATAAAATAATTAGCAAAGCTATAGAGAAATAAATTAAATTAGCTAACTAAGCTATTAAAGGTAGCTTAATTAGTAGAAATAATTACTTTATAATATTAGTTTTTACTATTTTTTATAATAAAAACAAATTTATAAAGAATTTTAAGACTAAATTCTTTATTACTAAATTTAGAGCTTTTTTTATATAATTATTTAAAAATTAATTTTTTAGTTATATATATTAAATTTTATGAAGTTAGTTAATTAGTAAGTATATTAGTAGCTAGTTTATATAGCTATAAGTCTATTTTTTAATTTTTTATATAAATAAATTTTATAAAAAATAAAATGTAGCTTATAAAGGCTAGCTAATAACTAAGACTTATTAATAAAGTTAATAGGTATATAAAGAAAGAAAGTAAAAAACCCCTTTATAGCTACTAACTATCTAGACTATTAGAATTACTCTTACTAGCTATGTATATCTATAAAATTAGATATTAAATATAATTTATTAAATATTATTATAAATTCTTTAGTAAATTAAATAGTGCTAAAAGTAATATAAAAGCTTCTATTTTATATAAGATTTAGCTAACTATAGCTTACTATAGTGCTCTACTCTATAGAGCAGTAAACCTATATTTATATACTTACTAAGCCTACTACCTTAGTAAGCTATACTCTATAGCACTTACCTTAGTTATTTCTAATAAATTATAAGCCTAAAAGAGAACTTTTAGTATTTAGAAAATTTACTAATTTTTTTAAAAATAAGATAAAAATACTACTATATTTATAAAAAGTATAAAAGTTATTATTTCTTTTATAAAAAAGAATAAATTTACTAAAAAAAAGTTTTCTCTTTTATAAAATAGGAAAATATATAGTATAAAAGAATTCCTACTTTTATAAAAATTTAGAATTAGTAAAAATAAGGATATTTTACCCTATAAGAATTTTCCTTATAAATAAAATAAATTTTTATAGAAGACTTTACTTTTATAAAAAAAAAGATATAGAAGATTTCCTACTACTATTAAAAGAGGGAGATATAGTATTATTACTATAATCTAGAAACCTATCTTTTATAAAAGAGTAAATAAAAGATTTCCTACTTTTATAAAATAAAAAGCAGAAAATTCCTTAAAAAAAGGAGAATATAGAAGTCTTTTTTTTATAATATAAAAAAAGATAAAAGCTTTCTCTTTTATTAAAATTAAAAGTAAATTATAAAAGAATTCCTTTTTTTATAAGAAAAAAGACCTTATAAGCTTTATAACTTTCTAAGGCAGTGTGTATAAGAAATCCTTTATAATGGATAATAGGGATCTAGGTTAAATTAGCTAAGAAGTCCCTACCCTAGAGCAGTTATAGGTAGAATATATAAATTAACAGATTTTATAGCAAAATAATAATATTTCTAATATTTTAGAAAAATTAGAAATTTTAGCAGCTACTATTACCTCTGCCCTAGCTATAGCTTTAGAACCTATAGCTAAGCTAGTATAAGAAAGAACTTAGGAAAGCTTAGAAGACTAAAATTCTAATAAAAACTTAGATATTCTTAATTTCTTTAATAATTCTATTATTAAGGAATTTAATTAAAGAGTTTATAGCTTTCTAAAGAGGGCTAGGCTAAAAAGGCTAGAAAATTTTAATTAGTAAAAGTAGGCACTAAATACCTAATTTAAAGCACTAGGAATACCTAATTTCTTAGAATATCCTAGTATTTTTAGTAACCTTAGTAACTCTAACTAAGCTATAATTCTTATACTTTTAAGAGATAGCTACACTAAAGGCCCCTAAAATACTATAATTTAGTAAAAAGACCCCTTAAAAGTATATAGTGTTTTAATATACTAGTATTCTTAAAGTGCTAAAATATAATAAAGTACTCTATATTGTTAAATTTATAGCCTAAATTTTTAAGGCTTTAAGGGTTCCTTAGAGTTCTTTAATGCTTTATTTAATAACCTACTAGCTAGGTTAAATTTAGTAAGTATTTTTATAAAGCCTATAAATTAAGTAAATTAGTATTTATAAGCATTAAAATTTACCTTTCCCTACTAAGCTAAAAGGTATAAGATTTTTTATAAGAACTTTTAGGGCTTTAGGGAACCCTATAGGAGCACTAAATTTATTATTTCTAATAGCTAACTTACTTAAAGGGTAAAGAGATAAGAGCTCTTTAGTAGCTAAAGCCCTAAATTATAGGGCTACTACCTAAAAGAATTCTACATATGGAGGCACTAAAGAAAATAAGTCCTTTAAAAATCCTTATAATAAAAATAAGGAAGAAGAGAATTCCTCTAAAGAAATTTAAAGAGTAAGTTATAAGGGATTGTTTTTTACTTTTAAGGGTTTATTTTTATTTTTATAGGTATGAAAGCTATATTTAACTATATAAATAGTAAATTATAATAACTTCTTTATATAATATCTATATATTTATATAAGTATATAGTAAAAAAAGGTATTAATACTAAAAACTACTTTAAATTTTATATACTAAAAGTAATAAAGATATAAAATAAAAGGTTAGGGGGGCTAAAGGGTCCTAAGGTTTTAAAGATTTTCTATAGCCTTAGGCCTTTATAGGGCCTACCTACTCTAAACCCTCTCTAGAGACTAGCCCTATACGCCCTTTGCCTACTCGGGATACCCGAGCGTTAAATAAAACAAACAAACAAACAAAAAGCGGCTTAGCAGGGCACCTTCGTGCTGAGCGCTTTGACACATTTCAGGGTGATATCGTCTACAAAGGTAGATTTTTTGTTGTTTTTCATTTACTACTATAGCGCTCTGTTCCACAGTTGCCGTCATATTTCGTCTTCACCCTCGCCGTTCCCTTCATCTTCTCCATCCGAAACGTCCTGGCCGAGTTCCCGAAGACGAATCTACGTATCGAGTCAGACAACCAGCCTCCAGTCCTTTTGCAAATACTGGACGAACATACCTTATATTTGGCGACCTTTTCCTCCAAATCTCCGAACACTATAAGTAGATCATCAAGCTCTGCTTGCGCCGTCTGCTTTGCAGCCAGTTCGTGTGATAGTTTGGCCTCAGCCTAAGGAGGTCAGTTTCTGTCCATAGCTCATAACCTAATGCATACAAATTCTACATATTGCTTACCGTACTAGCTTTTTCCCGCATTTCTTCTACCTTAGCTGTCATTGCTCGGAGTTGCTCCTTAAAACTCTCTGACATAGCTTCAGTTTTTTTCCTTTTATCAACTTCTGCCGCTAACAGCTTGTCATTCTGTTCTTGAAGACGTTGAATTTCCAAAGTCGTGTTTCTACTAGCCTACGCAATCCTGGTCAAAGATCTGGTCTAGACATATTTCACACAAAACTCACTTTCATGAGGTCAACCTCGAGACGATTGATTGATGCTTTGAGGTCGGCTTCCTCTGCGTCGGCTCGCAATTGAATTCGCTCAATTTCAGAGAGGGCTGCTTTTTGTGCTTGAATTAAGTCCTTCTGAAATTTGGTTTCTCTCGCAGTAATTTGAGCGTCCACCAATGCAGCTTGTCGCCTTTGCTCTTGTTCGGTAGCGACCTGCTGCTGAAGCATTGTTCTACGAATCGCATGAGCAATAACTCTCGGACATAGTCAGGGCAACATACCGGATCTTTTCTTCGTGGAGTTTTTCGGCGTTGTCTAAAGCTGTCTTCAGCCCAGTAAGCTCTATTTTGAGCTCGTCTATGGAAAGTTGATGAGTTTCCTCGCGATGGCGAAGTGCGTCCTCGAGAGATGCTATTTTGTCTTGCAGTTCCTCTAAGGCACGTTGTTTATCCTCGATCTGACGTCGCAATGAGTCAACGAGCTCTCGCGAGATGCCCTTCTGAATTCCATTAGTGACAATGGAAATTTCGAGTTCTGGACTTCTGTCAATAGATCTTCCGATTCGATTGTAGTTGTCTTTGACAAAATTAACGAACTCCGCGTCAAAAAAGACGTCTGGAAGACCACTGTTCTTAGAAGAACCACATTTCTGTGAAGTTACCTCGAAATCTCGTATAAGCGGATGAATTCGAAGGCGATTCAAACAATCCAGATACTGTTCTCGATCGAGTCTCTCGATTAAAATGGAGTATAAATTTGATCTCGACAGGGGCGAATCTTTGGTCGAAAATTCGTAAGCGACGCCCAGAAGCAGCGCGCAAAGGCCTTGAACTATATCCCCTCCTGGAACAGAGGGATGTAGGATGGCTTGAATCAAGCTCTGCACATTACTTCCCTCGGCCAGAAAATCATTCACAGCATCGAGGTCTTCAAAAGTCCAGCTCAGGAGCAGCATCAAGTAACCCACCAACACTCTGGCGTCATCCCCGCGAGATATTCCAGAAATAAGGTGAGCCGTAATTGTTTGGATACTGGTGATAAGCTCCTCGTCTTTTGATGCATCGCCTTCTATGACACCGAGTAGAACTGTCTTTGCGGTGGGATTATCATGTAGTAAGTGGAAAGCAATAACAGAAGCAAACCATTGTCGATATGGGTCGCGGGCGTATTTCGTTGGATCTGGCCGTAATAACACGGCCAAGATATTCGCAGGTTCGTCTGCCCCAGAAGTATATCCTTGTATAGCTCGCGACAGGAAGTGAAGTCTGACCTCCGAATGGTCTGAGAAATAAGCTTTCAAACATTCACATGCAGAATATCGTAAATCGAAAAGTTGGGGGTCACATGAATTGAGTGTTAAATCCAGTAAACCATCAATAACATATATCTTTGCTGAATATTCGATGTGGGTTCCTTCTGTAACATCGTCTGGGAGGAGTGGTGCTGGTACCATCAATTGGGCAAAGCTCTCCTGTAGTGATTTTGAGCCTCGAATCATGTCACCACACGTGGTCAAGGCCTGTGCGCGTAAGTTATTGCGTCTTTTTGTTCAAGGACTCTACAGCATTCTCTTACCTCGGCTCTGATCGCAATTTGACCTATACGAGAAAAGGCTAGCTGGAGGGTGTTGTAGACCAAACCATGGTTCCAGAATGTTTCTTGGTTTATGGACATGCCTGTCAAGCCAGGGATGAAAAAGAGGCGGAGGACTGCAAGAAATGCATATATATTTCGATCGCATTGCGTCTGAGCCCATATCGCAACGTCTTCACCCGAGGATTGCGATCTCAATAAATCATCAAGCAAACTAGCTAGACTTGAGATGCATCCTGATTCTCGAAAGAGTGATTGGTTGGAGACATTTCGGCGTAGAAGATTTGCCAAAAGAATCAGACAATCTTCCACAGTTCGACCTCCATTCGAAAGTGATCCATCCATGGCCATAATGGCAAAAATCCGCTCGAATGCGTTCTCGAATGCGACGAGTTTTTGCAGTTCTCTGGAGGTTGGAGTGAGAGAGATCAGCAGACCGACGCATTCGTCTCGTACAGCTTCCCTCTCATCCGCGAGAGCGGCAACGAGCCTGCTGATTCCAAGTGGTGCAGTGAATATGCACTCTTCGGTTCGTTCGGTGCGTGCGGACAAAATAGCTGAAAGCAGCTGCAATGAGTAGAGACGAGAGTAAAAATCACTAGATTCGACGAAATCTAGTAGCAACGTAATATTCTCCTGACGCTGTGTGAATTCGTCTGCAAGCCACAATAACACCTCATCTGACGCCTCGGGACTATCTTGATTGGGGTTGAATAACAACAAAAGTGTTTCCAAAGTCACCTTCACGGTGTCGACGTCATCACCGTCCTTGCTCAAGCTTCCGATGAGACATCTCAATGCACCCGAGGCAACCGAGGCAGGGAAATTTTTAGCAAAGCTTCGTAAGCCTAATATCGCGGCCCGTCGGTCCTCGAGTAAAACTGCAGAGTTGAGTCGTCCACTGAGCACCGTTATGGTTTCACTAACAGATTGTTTAGCTGGTGTCGTCGCAATCGAAAACATGATGTCGACTTGAGCTGAGCCATTGAATAATTGAGCGGCGCCAATATTAGCTACGCCCTTGCGCCAAGACTCCTACAGGAGTGCGGAATCAGTGCAAAGGGGGTTGCTACTGAAGAAGAAAGGCCGTTAAGTCGTTGAAGATGAGTCTGGGTGCAATGTGGCCAACTTGTTTTAATGTGGCAATTTGGATTATTGCTACCCTTTTAGAGGAGTACATAAACGCACAGCAACGGATTATTAAACGCACAGCAGCAACTAAACCTAAAACAGAAGAGGTACCCGCCTACCTATTTTTCTATATATAGATACATTCTTTATTTTATATGCTATAGTATACGTTAGTCTCTAGCTATTTTAAGCTATATACTTAATTTCTTTATACTATAAATTCTTTTAACCTTTAATATTCTTTTAAAATTTATAATAATAACCTTTATTTAACTAATATTTATCATTAATGGTATTTACCTATAGTATAAGGATGCTCTTACTATTATTTAAGATTATTAGTGTCTTAAGGGCTTTATCTGCGTTATAGGCGGCAGAAATCGCGATCCTCGCACCTATATTGTTAATCACACAACGCTTTAATGCTGCAAAAGCAATCGTGCTATAGTGTGGACTAACGCCTGCCACGGCAGGCAAAATAAAGAATTATAAGTATTATTAATTATATTATACTATTTTCTTTTTCTTAGTTACTATCTATTTTCTTTATTCATTCCATTACTTAAGCATTAGCTTTAGTTATAGCTTATTACCTTTATTAAGAGCCTAACCTTTTGTTACGTGCTAGATTGGGCGACCGTAACGCTCTTAACCGCTAGGTCAAAAGGTCCACCGCAACCGTCAGTTAACGATTGCGGCGTTAAGA
>SRPU01000317.1:0-22317 GCA_018360185.1 Claviceps lovelessii | reverse complement strand
CTACTCTAGGGTTTTTTCTATATAGTTTTAGTAGTAGAGGTACTAGCTATTAGGCTTAGCCTAACTAGAGTATTAAATAATAATAATAATACTATTCTTAGAGAAAATCTTCTCTTTAAATATATTATTCTCTAGGGAATGCTTTTCCTTAAAGGTATTATTTTTAAAGGGATTTTTCTTTTTATTATTAGTTTTATTTAGAAGTATACTAAGTACTTTAAAACCCTTAGAGTTCTTATTATTATCTTTATTATATATAGGGTTATTAAGGTCTATAAATTAGCTATAATACTTTATTATAAAGTAAATATTCTTTACTAAATAGTATTATACTATTAGGGTAGTAAGGATTCTTTTAAAAACTACTTATTTATAATAGTTAGTAACTATATTAAGAGTATTAATATTAAGATCCCTTACTATAGCTTTAGCTACCCTTTAAAATAAGGCTAAATTTATATTACTATAGAGCTACTTTATATATAAGTTAAAATTTTATTTTATTTTATTAAAAGCTAAACTATACTATTATTTTTAAGTTTTATTATTATAAATATTAATCTCTATTTCCTTTATTAGTATATTAATATAACTAATAAAAAGGTAGGTGCTTTTTATATATTTATAATAGGCCTTATAGTATATATTACTTTAGAATAAGTAATATTTTATAAAGATACTATATTAGTCTTCTATCTTTTTAAGGTAGGTAAAAGCCTTATATTAAATATTAAAATATTTATAGGTTTTAGTAAGGTATATAAAGAAATTAATAAAGTACTAAGCTTAATAATTACTAAGAAAAGTAATATTACCCCTTAGGTTTACTATATTTTTAATATTACTTTTAGTATAGGCCTAAAGGTCTTACCTAATAAAGGTTTTATTAATATAAAAGGTAATAGTTAATAAAAGCTATATAAAGGCTTTTGTATTAAGTTTTACTATATATTAGTTAAAGATTATAATAAATACTAGGTAGCTACTATTTACTAAGTAATAATATAGCCTATAAATCTTATAGAGTAGGAAGGTTTTATAGAAGCCTTCTTTAATAAGGTCTTTAGTTATTATAATATAGTAAAGCTTAAAAATAAAGGGTTTCCTTATTTACGAAGCACTACTAGTAGTATTTATACTATAATAGGCCTTAAAATATAAATTATTTAGCCTAGTAAGGAATTTAAAGGTATTCTTATAATTTTATATAATTTCCTTACTTATATATAAAGTCTTTTAAAGGGAAGTAAGTATAGTATAGCTAGCTATTTTAAATTAAATTCTTAAAACCTATAAAAAGCTTATATAGCTATATAAAAATAATAATTTTATATAGAAAAAATAGCTATTACCTAAAGAGATAGTAAGAGATATAATAAGGTATAAGGAATGCTAATAATAGTAATAAAAAAAAAGGTAAAAGCAACTAGTAATAAGGGGGTAGTAATATTATTATTATTATTATTATTTAATACTCTAGTTAGGCTAGGCCCAATAGCTAGTACCTCTGCTACTAAAACTATATAGGAAAAACCCTAGAGTAGGGAGAAAAACCTATATATAACTATAATAGTATTTACTATAAAGCTAAAGTAGCCCTATATTAGTTCTAACTATATATAAATATATACTACTAGCTAAATTTAACTAGTATTATAAAAGAGTATATATTATAAAACTAAAATTAATATAAATTAGTAAAGGTATAGTAAAGTAGTAAATTATCTTTAAAAGTAGTTTATATATTATTATAAGTTACTTTAGTAACTCTTATTAAGTATTATATTAATTTCTTACTATTCCCCTTAAGCTATTATTTCCTTACTAAAAACCTTTTACTAGCTTTTATACCTTTATAATATTAATTATACTAATTAATAGCTAGCTATTAATAAACTAATTACTAACTAACTATTAGTTATATAAAAAAGAAAAAAATAATTATAAAAACTACTTTTTTTTCTTTATTTTTAGCCTTTTCTTTTCTTTTTTCCTTCTTTATTAATTACTTTTATTATAAATATACCTTTAACCTTTTATTATAATAATACTACTATATTACTACTTCTTACTAAGTATAAAGCTAATTAAAATACTATTTATAAATAAAATTATTACTTTAGAGGTAAGTACTAACTTTAACTTAATATATTATTATTACTAATTTATAAAATAGCTAAGCTAGCTTAAGGACTAGCTTTATAAAGCTTATTTAATATAAGCTAAAAATATTAGTAAATAATACTATTATACTAAAGATTAAAACTCTCTTAATATTTATACTATTACTATCTTTAATTTATATAAATATTAATAGTATATACTTTAAGTATATAAAAGCTAAAAAAACTTATTTAAAAGTAAGTATTTTATATATTATTTATATTAGTAATAGGTTAGTAGCTAATTAATACTATAACTAAACTAAAATATTACTTTATATTAAAAAACTATTAAATAGGTAATAAATATATAAAATCTCTATACCTTTAGGAAGTATATTAATATAAGTTTATAGTAATATTATTATAATACTATTATAATATTAGTATAGTACTAATTTAAAAATAGGCTAGAAAGTATAATATTATTTAAAAGAAAGTATAATAACTTATAAAAAAAGTAAAGGTAGCTATTATAATAATAATATAATTATTTAGTAATACTATAGTAATTTTAACCTTAACTTTAGTTAAGAATAAAATACTACTATAGGCTTATTATATTATTAATATACTAAAGAAGTATAATAATATTCTATAGAAGATTTATAGGCTTAGCTTAGTTATAGTATAAAGCTATATTAAAAAGAGAAAAAAAAAGAAAATAATAAAAAATAAGGGAAAGAGGAAAGGAAAGGTTAATAAAAAAGCTAAGGAGAAGTAGGGCTAGGGCTAGTATAGGTATACTATATTTATAATTTTTTATTACTATTTATTATTTATTATTTAATATAATTTATATATTAAACTATTTTATACCTATTATAATATCTTTATAGCTTTTTACTACTTTTACTTCTATACTATACTAAATACTCTACCTTATTAAGTTTTTAATATTTTTAGTTTATTATTATTATAAAGTATATATAAGCTTAAACTAAAGAATATAATTAATTAAAATAAGCTATTTTATAAATATAGTAGCTAGTTTATTCTTTTTTAAAGCCTTTTTAATCTTATATTAATTATATATTAGTAATATATTTATATTTATAAGGTAAAGGTAGTTAAAGTTTTTATAAAAAAGTAAGATATAATAGTAGTCTTTATTATTAGTTTAATAGCTATATATTAATAAATTTACCTTAAAAATATAGTAATTATAAAGAAAGGTATTAAGCTTAATTTATTTTATATATATTTAAATAAGTATTATAGATTTATACTTAGTAAGGCTAAAGTAAATATAAATTATTTTAATAGTAAAGATAAAGTTAGAGTTAAGCTTTATTACTATATATTTAACTTAGGTTTAGTATACTTATATAATAATTCTTTTTTTATATTAATAGTTTTTTTACTTTAAAGTAAGTGCTTTAATTAAAAATAATTTAAAAAAATAATTATAAAGCTAATTTAAAAATAGTATATAATTTAGATAATTATTAAGATTTAAAAGGTATTTATACCCTTAGTATACTAATTTTTAATAAAGTTAAGCTACTATTATAGTATAAGTATTTTAAATTTAATTAGCTATATTATTAGCTTTAATTTAATAATAAAAATAAAATAAGTAGTAATTAAGGTAAAGGTTAATTAAAGCTATTATTAACTTAGTTTTAATAAAAGCCTATAGTATAGCCTTAAAGGCTTTAGTAATTATTTTTAAGTATTTAGTTTACTTAAAAATAAATACCTTAGCTATTTCCTTTATTTTATTACTAATTACTATAAAAATATAGTATAATTTTATACTATAAGTAATAATACTTTAAATTACTTATATATATAATAAGTATATATTTTATAGTAAGTAACCTTATATTAATACTACTAGTAATATAAGTATAAGCTACTATTATATTAATTTTAACTTAACCTAGCTTTAATATACCTTTTATTATAATTTTTAATAAATCTAAACCCCTAAAAAGTAAGTAAATTAAACTAGCTATATTATATTAATATTAAGTTAAACTAAAGTTATAACTATAGTATAGTATTTTATAAAATATATAAGTTTACTTTTTTTTAAATTAAATTTAAATCCTAATTCTTAAAACTAATTTTAGTAAATTACTTATATAGTTTTAAGGCAGTTTTATATTTCTTTTATTATATAATTATATACTAAAATATTTATATTATTAAAGAAGCTTATTATTAATATAAACTATATAGCTTAAAGTTTAGTATATAATAATATAATATAAAGTAAGAAAAAAATAAAGAAAATAAGAAACCTTTATAGTACCTTTATAGTAATAAATAAAAAGCTAATTATTTTACTATTAAAGAAAAGGTAAGTAATATGCCTAATAATAAAGAAGTAAATTTATACTATAATTTAAATAAAAATACTAATAGTAATAAGGGTATAAGTAAGTTATTTATAGTAAATAATATTAAAAGCTACTAATATATTTAGCTAAAGTAGTAATATAATACTACTATAGTACTATACTATATATATAGATTCTATTAATATACTTAATATAACTTTTATAAACTAATTTACCTTATTATTTATTTATAAATTAAGTAATACTTTATTTAATTTAGCTATAAAAATAAGCTAACTTACTATTATTACTTTTATAATCTTACTAATTATACTAAAAAGTAAAACTAAATACTAAGCCCCTACTCTTTATTACTTTATTAAGGTTTTACTTAGTTTATAAAGAATAATAACTTTTATTTATTAAAATAAAGCTAAGTAGTAACTAATATAGTAATATATATTTAGTAAATAAGTAAGGGTTTATATTAATAGCTTACTATAAACTTTAAGGTAATTTATTAAAAGTTTATTAAGTTTAGGTATTTTTTAGCTAAATAAGCTTTTTATAATACTATAAATCTTATTAATATTAAATTAGTCTTTAGTTAAAAATATAGTAATATTAAAGTAGCTATTTAGATTATTTAATATATTATTAAGTTAGGCTTAAAAAAAAGAAAGAAATACTTAGCTAAAGTAATAGCTTTCTTTTAGTATATTTTAATAATTATAATATTTATACCTTTACTTTATAAAAAAGTAAGGATTTATTATTATTTTAGTAATAAACTACTATAAAGCTATACTTATTATTTAAGCTTTTAAAGGTTTTTATATTAAGTAGTTATAGCCTTAACTACTATATACTAAGCACTATACTATTTATTATAAATAACTTAGTTCTATATTTATACTATATTAGTTATATATTACTAATTCTCTTTAGTATAAAATACCCTTTATTATTAAAGTACTTTCTTAGTATTTTAAGTTACTTCTTTAGTATACTAATTCTACTATAAATTTAGCTTAAAACTACTTTAAGGTTCCCTTAAAACTACTATATTTATAATAAACTAAAGTTTAGCTATAATAAACTAAAGTTTAGCTATTAATTATTTTATAAAGTAATTAATCTTTTTTAATAATTAAAGTTAAAGCTTTATAATATTAGGCTAAAACTATACTATAGCCTTTATAGTAATAAGGTTATTATTTATATATATTTATTTAAACTAAAGGGAATAGTTACTATATAGCTTAAGGCTAAAGCTTATATAAATAAGCTATAGTATATAATTAAACCTAATAAGGTCTAAGCCTTTTAAGAAGTTAATATTTATACTATAAATAGCTTAGATATAGTTAATAATATTATTTCTTTTTTTTTATATTCTTTATATTACCTTACCCTATAGTATTATAAGTTTAAGCTACTATTACTTTATTAATATAAAGAGTATATTATATTTTACTAAGGTTTAATTATAATAGTTTTAAAGTAAGTAGTATTAGTTAAAGTTATTAATAAATATATTATAATTAAAAGGTAAAGCTAATATAAATTTAAGTAAAGGTAAAGTTTAATTAAGTTTATAGGTTAAAGAGTAAATAAAGTAAATATTATACTTTATTATTATAATAAAGCACTAATTCTTATTATTTATATTATTTATATCTTAGGTTTATACTAGTAATATATATAAATTATAATATAGCTACTTTAAGTTATAAGCTAAAAGTAGCTAAGGCTAAAATTAAGTAATTTATTATTTAAAGTCCTTAGTTTCTATATTATTATTATATTAATACTAAGCTAAAACTCTAATACTAAGTATATTAAATAGGTTTTCTTTTATATATTTTAGTATATAACCTTAATTATATACCTTATATTATATATTAAATTAGACTTAGCTTATTTAAGGCTATAGTAGCTATAAATTATTAGCTTAAAAAGGCTTTTATAGCTACTTATAAATATTATATTAATTTTAGCCTTAATTTAAAAAGGTAGGTATATAATTAATTAACTTATTTCTAAAATAAAGCCTCTTATAAAAGTAAATTACTTATATTTTATTTTTAGCTATAGCTAAGTATTTTAGTTTATTTTTTTTATTTTAATTAAAAAAAGGGTTTAGTAAAGGCTAGGGGCTATATTAAATATATAGTATATATATAGTTTTATTACTTATTAATAGTATTATATATTTAAAACTATATTTAGTATAGCCCTAAATAGTTAATATAGTATTTATAAATAGCTTTTATTAGTATTAAGTAAAACTACTTACCTTTTATATAATAAGTAATAGTATAATAGCTATACTATAAAGGTATAGTATAGTATATAGTAATATATTTAAATTTAAAATACCTATAATACTAATAAAAATAAATAGCTTTATTATAAAGTTTAGTTTTAAATATCTTAGCCTTATAAATAATATTAATATAGTATAGCCTATTTACTACTTTAATACTATTAATAGTAATAATAAAGGAAAACTATATAATAATACTATATAGCTTTTATACTATAATCTATATAAAGCCTTAACTATTAACTATAATTAAAGCTTAGAGAATATAGTCTCTCTTTTAGTTTTATATATAGTATATAAAGAAGCCTTTAATAATAATACTAAATATATATTAGCTTAGTGCTACTTTTAGTTTAAAAGTAATATTAACTTATATAATATCTTTAATATAAGGCTTTACTATATTTTAAAATATAATAATAGTATTATTACTTTAAAAGTAATAAGCTATTATTATAATATTAATATTAGTAGCTTAATTAATAGTAATAATAATATATTTAAATAAATAATTCTAAATAGCTTTAGCTATAGTAATACTTTTAATAATAGTTTTATAATAAACTTAAGGGAATATTACTATAGTTATAAAATAAACCTATTAAACTAAGAATTAAGAGATTCCCTTAATAATAATACTAACTTAACTTAAGGCTAGTATATTTCTAGTATTTATAGCTTTTTTAATTATATATATTACTACTTTTTTAAGGTTTTAAACTATAATAAGTTTATAAAGTAATAGTAAAGTTAATATTATTATTTTAATAAGGGTTTAAAGTATTAAAAGGCTATATTAGGTATATATTAAGGCTATATTATCTATATAAAGAATAATATTCTATATACTCTTTAGCATTATAGCTAGTATAAGTTTAGTTATTTTATTATATTTAACTATAAAGTAACTTAATATTTACTTATATATTAATAGTAGTATAAAAGTAACTTAGAATACTATTAATATAAAGCTACTTTAATTTATAAGTAAGTAATAATAGCTTTATATAAGGCTATAGTTTTTACTATTAATATTTATTAATATTATTTTATTTACTATACCTATACTTTAGTACTAATATACTATTAAAGATAGAGGTAAATAAATATAGTAATTCTTTTTCTACACTTTTTAAGAGATTTAGAGTTAATTCTGCGTTACTACTGCAGTGTAGGCGAATTTGCAAAAAGTTTTTAGGGTAGTAATATTATTAATTACTAAGTAGTTATAAAAGGGTTATAATAAAGTAAGTTTTTTATATTTAGTATATGCTAGGGTAGCTAGGCTATAGCCTTATTTATATAAATATAGTAACCTTAAGATATTATAGTTTTTTATAACTTAAGGTATATATTAGTATTAAAAAAAGATTTCTTACACTAAAGAGATATAGTTTTTATATAGTTTAGGTTAAGAATACCTATATACCTTATTTATATCTTATATAAGCTAGGTATATATAGGATTCTATAGAGATAATATATTTATAGCTATAATTATTATAAAAATTAATATAATTTATTAAACTATCTATATTTTCTATTAATTCTATTCTTATAAAATAAATATATAATATAGAATACTTAAAAATTAGTAATATTTTAAGTAGTAGCACTTAAATTCTTATAGGAAATACACTACTAACTAATAGGTATAGAAAATAATAAAAAGACTAAAATATACTACTAAATAAATTACTACTATTCTTTTTCTTTATTATAGTTTTTAGCCTAGTAAGGGATAATTATTTCCTAGTAGGTAGTAGGTAATTATATTAATATATAAAATATATATAATACTAGGGAGTTAGGGACTCCTCCCTACTATACTTAAAGGAAACTACTAATACTAATATTCCTAAGGTACCTACCTTTAATACTATTAGGGTATATATAATAAAAGCTACTAGGGTTTAGGTAGTTTTTACCTTATTCTAAAGTATTTTAATAAAGTTTTTAATAGTAAAAATTAAGGTAGCTATAGTAAAAAAAATTTTTTTAATATAGTAAGGTAGGACTTTATATTCTTAATACTTTTTACTATAAAAGTATTTTTAGTAGCTTCTTTAATTCTAATATTAACTAACCCTAAAGCCTTACTCTTTATAATATTATAAACCTTTATAAGGCCTTTAATATTAGTATAATATTTATTAAATTATTCTTTATAGTTTATTATAGTAAACTTAAGGGCTTTTATAGCTACTTTTAAAGTAGTAATATAGATAAGGATATTCTCCTAAATACTAAAGAGCTATATAAATATAATAGTAGTAGTTTTAGTATTAAGCTTATAAATTTCTATAAAATAAAATTTACTAATTATTACTAAAAAGCTATTAAGGGTTTTATTTAGGTAGCTAAAAGTATTACTTAGGTATTTAGTAATAATAATAGCTTTAGAAGGGAGCTAAAAGGTTTAAAAGTAGTTCTTATAACTATCCCTATTTTCCTAAATAGTAATAGTAGTTTATAAGGTATTATAAGCTATATAAATAATAGAGATTTCTAATTTACCTTTAGTATAGGCTTTATTACCCTTTATAGTAGCTACTATAGCTTTATAGTTTTAAGTATTAAGCCTTTTAAAAATATTAATATAGCTACCTATAACCTTTAAGTATAAATTATAAAAAGAGTTATTTTCTTTTATACTAAATCTATTATAGCTAATTTTAGTGCTAGCTATAGTAAACTCTATACTATAAATATAAATAGTATTTATAAAACCCTAATCTTTTTTCTTAAGTAACTACTTATTAATATAGCATTACTTTATATAATCCCTATTAAAGTTAACTTTAAATGAAAAGGTAAACTTATTTACTTTATTATAAAGTATATATATTTTATTATTAGTTTTTATAAATTAATAAAGATATCAGTATATCTAGCTATTAAAGATATATTTAGCTACTTTACTAATAGTAGTTATAAAACCTAGGCCTACTAGGGCCCCTTCCTTAATATTATTAGTATTATTATTATTTTTAATAGGTTTTATATTCTTTATATTAAAAAGTTTCTTTATATTATTATTAAAAATAAAAATAGCTAAAGAGGTAGTATAAGCTATACTTATATTCTTACTAATATTTATAAGGAACTTATTATTCTAAGTAGTAAAAGCTTTCTTTAGCTAGTTAGTTAGAATATTAGTATTTTAAAGGTAAGGGTTAAAATTAAATCCTAGTAAATTAGCTAGGTTAATACTATAGCTAGCTATATTATTTTTAAGTTCTATTACTAATTAGTTAAGAAGACTAGTTAGAAGCTATAAGTAAGGGCTTAGCCTAACTAAGGCTTTAATATATAAAATAAAGGTAAAATTTAAGGTATTACTATATACTTTCTACTATAAGATTACTTACTTATACTACTACTAGCTACTAGTATAATAATTATTAAAAATAATACTAATAGCTTTAAGTATATAGATTTAGTAAATAGCTAAGAAGTATAATATTAAAAAGGGAAGTAGTAAAAAAGATATAAAGAGTAGTAGTAAAAATTATAATAATAGTATAAATAACTATAGTATTAAGGTATAAAGCTATAAAAGAATATAGAAAGTAAGAAGAAAAAAAAAGTAAAAAAGAGTAAAAAGGTAAAAAGATTAAAGAAAGTATAAAAAGTAAGGGTTTTTATATACTTTAATAGGGCTTATAAAAGTAAACTTAAGGTAAGCTTTTATAGTATATAAAGAGTTAAGAAATAATTAATATTTTCTATTAATAAGAATTTCTCTATATATATTTATAAAATTAAATATAGAACTAACTTAACTAAAATATTTATTAATTAGAAGGCACTATAAGATTTTTTCTTATAGTATTCCTTATTTTAATTAATAATATTCTTAGCTAGGTACTTATTAACTATCTTAGTAGTATTAATATATATCTCCTCCTTAGAAATTTACTAATTATCTTAAGTAAAATATTCTTTCTAGTAAATTAGGAAATTAATATAAGGCTTCTTACCCTTTTTCTAAAAAAATTATATATAATAATTCTAAATTCTCTTAACTTTCTAGTAGTTTACCTCCCCTAATTTAGTTAAATCTACTAGGGGTAGTACTAGTTTAGCTCTTTTAAAAAAATTCTTACTTTATTATAATTTTTAAATATAGGCTATAAAAACTATAAAATAAATCTATAAAGTTAGTAAAAAATTAAGGTAAAAAGAGAGAGAAGAGATTTACTTTAAAACCTTATATAGCTTAATATATTAGGAAGATTACTTTTTTAAGCTTACTTAGAAGCTTATAGCTTAAGTAAAGTCTAAGGTATACTATATCTCTAATGCTAATATTTACTAGGTTATACTTAGAATTATATTAGATTTTTATAAGTACTACTATTATTATAATAGTATGCTTAGCTTCCCTTTAATATAACTTTTAAAGCATTAAAAGATTAGTATTCTTTAAATTAGTAATAAATTTATTTAAATTTTAAAAAAGGTTTACTATTATAAGTAGCTTATAACTAAGTATAAGCTTATTAGGTAAATAGTTAATAGAAGCTATAGCTATATTATTAAAATAATGCTAAAGCGCTAGAAGTATTAAAGGCTAGGGGGTATTTAGGTTTATTATAGTATAATACTATATAGTAATAATTACTATTTAGTTTTTATACTTTACTACTCTATTAGTTTATAGGTAATATACTATAGCTATAAGGAATTTTACTTTTAGCTTATAAAATAAAGTAGTTTAGAGCTTAAAGATAAATTTTAGGTCTTTATTACTAATAATTTCTTATAAAAAACCTTAGTTAGTAAGGTAAAGCCCTTTAAGAAGAAATTTAGCCTAACTTTCTACTAAATACTCCTTATAACTAAGAATAAGAATTATTTTCTTACTAAAAAAGTAGTTAATAAAGTAAAGTAAGTTATAAATAATAAATCCCTCTACTACCTATATTATATTTAAAGAGCTAACCTTTAGTATATTTATAATAAAGTTTAGAGAGATACTATAGAAAGGTATAGGCTTAGTTTAAAAAGGCCTTATATTTTTTAAAGCTTATAATTAAAGGACTATATTTTCCCTATAAATACTATAGTATACTATATAGGTATATATTTAGCTACTTATTTATAAAAAGTATATAATAGAAAGCTTTTTTACTATTCTCCCTACACTAAAGTAGTAAGTATTATTATAAGTTAGTTAAAGTAGAGTTTTTATATAGTTTTAAGGAATATAAAGTTAGTATAATCCCTTTAAATTATAGTAATAAAGAAGTTTATTATTTTAAAGCTCCTAGCTATATAGGGGAATTTATAGTTAATTTTAATTAGCTTAGCGCTACTTCTCTCTATATATAGTAATACCCTTAATAATTTAGCTATACTTTATATTATACTAATACCTTATTATAATAGAATTCTTTAGATTTTTATTTATAATAGTAGTAGCTATAAACTTTTCTTTAAAGTATATATATAAGTATTAAGTTTATTAAACTTACTATAATTTACTACTTTTTAGTAATTAATATCTATATGTAATTAAGAGAGGGCATTAGGCACTATATTTAAGGTGCTAAAAATATAAATAATATAGATTTTAAACTATAAAAGGTAATTTATAACTTTAGCTAGCTTAAAATTAGCTTTATTAAGGTTTATTATTATAAGTAAGGTATACTAAATAATACCCTTTACTAATAAGTAATTAATAATAATATTTATAGCTAATAAGTTAAATTAGGCTATTTTTCTTAGCTTTCTTATTTTTTATATAATAGTAGTAATCTTTACTTTTATTAAGCTATACCTTTTTTTAATAGCTAAGGTTAGTTAAAAGAGAAATAAAATAGAGTAAAGCTTATTACTATTAATATTCTTACTAAGAATGCTAATACTATTCTAATTAATAGCTAATTAAAAGGTATATAGGCTAAAGCCTACCTTATATATATTAACCTTAAAAAAAAAGGGTTTTTTAAAGTTATAGTACTAAAGTAGAATCTTAGTATATAAAAGTTTTTAAATTAATTTAAAAGATATAATTTTCTACTTTAATAGTATAAAATTTACTTATTAGGCTATATACTTCTATATTTATTTAAATAACTTAATAAAGAGCTTATTTTTTTTATAAAGGTTATAAAGAATTTTAGTTTTTTTATTTTATAAGGGTTTAATATATAAATTAAACTAAGGAACCCCTATATAAAAAAAGCTAGCTATACTTATAAAGGTTTTAAAAGTTAAAAGTATAATAAGTATTTAAAGGTTCTTAAAGGCCTTAATATAGTTATTAGTATTAGTAATACCCTTTATATTTATAATAAAACCTAAAAGCTAAATTAAGGGATAGCTAATAAATAACTTCTTAGTTATAATATATAGGTAGCACTTTTTAAGAATTTAAAAAATAATCTTAAGGTAAGCTAAGTATTCTTTAAGAATATTAAAGAAAATTATAATATTATTAATATATACTTATATAAAGGCTTAATGCTTATAGAATTACTTATTTATAAAATGCTAAGTATATACTAAAGAATTCTTATATCTCTATATTATAATATAAAATACTTTAATTTCTCTTTTAAAGATTATTACTATTTTATTATAGTGCTTATACTATATTAAAAGCTAGTTAAAAAAGCCTAAAGTATTTAGAAGGAATATTTCATACTTTTTATATATATTCTTTATAATATTGCTTTAATTAGGTAAAGAGTATATATTTAAAATAATAATACTATTTATAAGCCTTATATTAATTATTACTCTTTTTTTATATTCTTTTTTAGTATTATACTAAATAAAAAAACTAAGGTATAAGTATAGTGCCTTCTTATTTACTCTAAGATAGAATACCTTACTTACCTTATACTTTTTATTAAAAAAAATTTAAAATTTCTTAAAATCTTTCCTATTTAAGTAATATACTTATAAGGGTTTTAACTAATTTTACTAACTATTAATAAAGTTAATATATATTTACTCTTTCTTAAGCATTAGCACTACCCCTTAGTTATAGTAAATATTATATTTATTAGTAAGCTTAATAAGTTTTTTTATAGTAATAAAATTAAGGTTTATAATTTTAATACTAAACTTATTTATAATAAATAGTATATTATTTAGGTATATAATACTATATAAAAAAACACTACTATTAACTATCTTTAGGTTAAGGTTATTAGTATTTTTTTTAATATTTCCTTTAGCTTTAAAAAAAAAATATTCTTTAAAACTATTAGCTTTTTATAGCCTTTAGAGATATTAATATCTTAATTATAAAAGGTAGAAAAATTCTTAATATTATTTATAGTAAAGTAAGAGTTTATAGAGTTTAATTTATAAAGGTTTTCTAGCCTTTAATTAGGCTAAATATAAATTAGAAAATTTATAAAGTTATAGATTAGTAAGCATTTAGCCTATTTATAATTTATAATATTATTAAAAATTTAGTAGTTCTTTAAGATAAAGTAATAAACACTAGTAGCCTTATACACTATATAGTCCTTCTAGAAAACTAGTATAAATTCTAAGCTATATAGTAGTATAATAATATTATATATTATAATAACCCTCCTAGTTAGAACTATATTAGTAAGGTGGAAAATATAGCTAAGTATAGTTATATTATATATAGATTAGGAAATAACCCTAGGGTTAATAAAGTTAATTTTAATACTATAATTATATATAAAATCTATATTAATTAATAATTTTAGTGTAAGTTTCTTTATTATATTAGTAGTTATAGTAAAATAGCTAAATACTAACTTTTCTTTAGCTTTCCCTTTAATATAAAAGTTAAAAATAGTAGTATTTATAATATAAAAGGAGGAATTTATATTATTTATAAATTTAGCCTTCTAAATTCTCTATTAAATATTATACTTATTCTATTAAAGCTACTCCTTATTAATTAGTATTAATAAGGTTTCTATATTAAGGCAGATTTTATAGTCTTACTCTTAGTTATTAAAGTAAAGGTTTACCTTAAAATAAGTAATAGCCTTCTATTTTCTAATAATTTCTAATTAATATAGCTTTACTATAGCTTTAATAACTTAGCTATTAGTTAGTCCTTTAAATACTATAATTTTCTTATAGTATAAGTTAAAAGGGAGTATTAGCTCTTTAGTATAAAAAGTATTTATAAAGTTAGATTTATTTCTATTTAAGTTACTTTTTATAATGCCTTCTTTAACTATATAATATTTTAATAAAGTAAGGTAAAATTCCTTAGCTTTTATATTAAAGTAATTTACTATAACTATATAGTTTATACTATTACTATCCTTAAGTGCCTATTTTCTATATAAATAAGGTTTATAGCCTTAATAGTTATACTAAGGGTATCTAAAGAATTTATAATAATAAGGCTTAGCTTTCTTTTACTACTTAGAAGTATTTACCTTCCTAGTATTAAGGGTAGGTATAGATATATTTTTATTAAAGTCCTTAGGGAACTACTATAAGGCCCTTTTATAATCCTTATAAAAGTAACTATAATTAAGCTAAAAAGAGTATAATTAGCCTTATAGCTAATAGTTCTTACTATTATATTTATTACTAGCATTATAGTATTGCTTATATCTTTATAAGTATTAGTAGTATTTACTTTATTAATACTAAGGTAGGCTATAACTACTACTATAGTAACTATTATAATAAAGTAGTTTATTTTAATAGGCTTTTACTATAAAGTAAGGGATATTATTCTTTATTAAGTTTAAGTTTTTTATAAAAAAGTAAGTAAAAGCTTAAACTTTACCTTTCTTAACTTTATAATAGGTTTTATTACCTAAAATAAAGTCTCTTAAGTTTTATCTCTTACCTTTTATTAAGTTAATATATATATTTTAGTAATTAAATTCTATTAATTAAAAATAAATTTAGTAAAGTTCTATATAAAGCTTATAATAAAAGTAAGTAAAAAGCTAAAAGTTAGTGGATTTTTTATTAGCTTTAGTATAAAGGAAAATCTTTATTATTAATTCTTATAGAAATATTTTAAATAATATATGATTTTTAGTAAATTTAGCTTAGTTAAGCTAAGCTATAGTGTTTTAAATCTTTATATTAAATTCCTTTTTAACTATAGTAAAAACTAACTTAAAATTATAGAATATTATAGCCTTTTTCTTATTATTAAGGTGCTAGTAATACTATATATAAGTAGTATTATAGAAGAGATACTATACTTAGTGCTTAATTTACTCTTAGTAGCTAATGCTAATATAATTATAATAATTTTTAACTACTTAAATTTAAAGGTCTATATTAGTAAATATAATAAATTTACCTTTATATTTAATAGCTTTATTATTAATTTTATTTAGATTTATTTTAGGGTTAAGGTATTTAATATTTCTAAGCTTTTATAAAGGTTTTACTAAATAGTTAGAGATTACTAAAGAGTAAGTAGTATAATTTTTATAGGGATACTTCTTTTTAAAGCATTATTTTATTAATATAAATAATAGCTTTTAAGTATATATAGTATTTTTAAAAGATAGCTCTTTATAAAGAGAGGAATTATATAAAGTTTTATAATACTTACTATTAGCTAGCTACCCCCTAAATTAAGTAGTTTTAGTATATTAGCTATTAAAAGCTACTAAATAAAATAGTTATACTTACTATATATTTATAGTTCTAAAGAATGCTATAAAGTATTATATATTTAAAGCTAAAACCTACTTAAAGGGAAATAAAGAGTATTAAGCTAGTTTTATAACTTATTAATAGAATTCTACTAGCTTAAAGGAGTTTAGAGCTATTATTATATAAGTAACTATATTATTAATTTCCCTAGTGTTATTATAGTAGATTTTATTAAAGATAGCTTTTTACTAATTATATATATTAGTAAGGAATTATCTAAATTTATTATTTATATTAGGTTTATACTAGTACCCCTAAGTCTTTATTATCTTAAAAGGGGGTATATATTTTATATAATATTTAGAAGAGAGAGAACTTACCTTATTTTAATTAATTTTTATAAAATTTAGAAAAGCTTTTAAAAAGGTAGTTAGTATACTATAAGTTAAATAAGAGTAGGTTTTTAATTCTAGGATAGTTTTTTAATAGAAACTAGTACTAATATAGTTTTCTTTTTATAAAAAAGTATTATTTTTTTTAATATAAAATAAGATATTTAAGGTTTTTAAAGGTTCCCTAATTTCTATACTTAAGGATTTCTCTATTAAGATATCTTTAGAAATATTATATATTACTATATTACTATATTATTAGTATTATTTAAGTATTTTAAGCTATTTTTTAGTATAGTACTTTTAATCTTTAGTGCTAGGTTTACTCTTTTAAAAAGGCATTTAAGCTTAGCCCTATAAATAATACCTTTTACTATTTTTTACTTAGTATTAATAGTTATAAAGTCTATAGGGTTTTAATAAATTAGTCTTTTAATAATAAAAGGCTTTAGGTATATTTAAAGGTTATAATTAATATATTAATATTTAGTAAGAGTTTAAAGGTTTTTAATATCCTTTTATAATAAAAAGGGTTTTTTTTTATTCTTAATATTAGGAAAATCTTAGTAAAAAGCCTAAAAATAGTATATTTACTATAGCTAGTTCTTAGTAATAAAGCTAATAATTAAAGAATTTAAACTAATAGGTAGAAATTACTAGTTCTCTTTAGTTATTAATATAAGGTTAGTGGTTTTTATTAGTAATTCTTATATAGTAAATAGATATATAAAAGAAATAGTAATTACTACTACTTATTATATACTAAATATTATATATAAATAGGGGGTACTTACATAATAGGTATAGTATATTATAAAGGTTATAAAGAGAGAACACTTAAGTTATAGATAGGTAGTTAAGTGTATGTATAGTTAAAGTTGTTCCCTCTAAGCTAGATGCGGCGGAACCCTCCTTTATAAGGTGGGTTCCGCCTTAGGGGATAAACCGTAACAGCCTTCTACTACCTATATATAGTAAAAGGGAATAAAGCTTTAATAGTATTTTAAATATAGTTTAGCCTCTTTAAATAGCTAATATATCCCTTTAACTTAGCTAAAGTATTTATAATATTTTAATAATATATTAATAAAGCTTTAAGAGATACCCTAAGGGTTTATACTATAGGCTACCTAAATAATATTCTTATTTATACTAATAATATATAGAAAGAGTATATAAAGTGCACTAAGGATATTATTTTATACCTTTAATAGGCTAGCCTATACCTTAATATTAATAAGTATATATTTAAAGTAATTAAGGTTAAGTACTTAGGGTTTATTATTTAAGCTAGCTATACTATATATTTAAACTTAGCTAAAGTAATAGTAATTTAGAAATAAAAGGCACTAATATAGCTATAAAGTATATATAGCTTCTTAGGCTTTATAAAGTTTTATTAGAAATTTATAGCTAATTTTTTAAACCTTATTAAACCCTTACTTAATCTTACTAAAAAGAGTATTTTATTTATTTAGTTCTTTATATATTAGGCAGCCTTTTAATGCCTTAAAGATATATTCTTATTAGCCTTTATTTTTATATAATAAAACCTAGCCTTAAATATAATAGTTAAAGCTAATATATTAAAGAAGGCGCTTAGTAAATACCTCTCTTAATATAATATAGTAAAAATACTATAACTAGTAGCCTATTACTTAGCCTAATTTATATTTTTTTAATAAAACTATATAATTTATAATAAAAAGCTACTTAATATTATTTTATACTTTAAGGTATAGTTAGCTAAACTTTATAGTGTTTTTAAACTATTTATAATTATTATTTATTATAAGAATTTAAAATACTTTACTAATTTTTAAAAAATATTAAAATATTAAGCTTATTAAGTAAAGATTTTCTTCTTTTTTAATTTTTACCTTTATTATTACCTAGGCTTTTAAGTAATATACCCTAGTATATTATTTAAATATAAATAAAATAAATTAAGGGGGCTAGCTTTAACTTAGCCTTTACTTTACTTAGTATTAGTTATATACTTATTATACCTACTTTTTACTTAGCCTTTATTTATACTAAATAAGATTAAACTTAGAATATAGCTACTATTACTAACCTATAAAGATAAGATTTCTTTATAAATACTTATTTTTAAAGCCTTTAAAATTAAAGTATATAAGCTAACTTAATATATTAAATAAAGATTATAATACTATAATTTAAAGCTTAAAGATTCCCTACTAAAGTAGCTACTTATTAATAAGTTAATAATTATATAATTAATACTTATAATCCTTAATTATTTTAAGGCTATCTTTAGGTATTATAATATAAGCCCTTTATTACCTTATTAATTTAATAAACCTATAACTTAATTTTATTAACCTACTTAAAAAAAATATAATCTTTTAAGCACTTTATTATAGCTACTATTAAAAAAGTATATTAATAAATATTATATACTATATATAAAACTATTATTATTATAAAGCTTATAAAAGCTAGTGCTTATATTAAGGCCTTTTTTAACCTATCTTAATATTAAATAAATATTAATTATAGATTTTAGTAAACTTTATATCTAATTTTTTAAAATTTAATATAAATACCTTTTAATTCCTTATAGTTATTATAAATTATTTCTTTAAGTATATATAGTTAAAAGCTATAATAAATATAAGTATTATAGTATATACTTAATACTTTTTTAATTATTAATAATATTTTTATAGGTTTCCCTAAAGTATTATTTTAAACTAAGGCTTAAATTAAGTAAATAGGTTTTAATTAATACTTTACTCCCTTATTAGTACTAAATAGCTTTTTTTTATATTTTACTATCCCTAAACTAATAGTATTATTAAATATATAACTTAAGAAATATAAATAATACTTTAAGTAATAATCTCTATTACTTAAATAAATTAGTTTATATATTTTATAGTATACTAGCTTACCCTTAATAATTATACTTTTTTAATTACTAGCCTTAGTATATATATTACTCTTTATAGTTTTAATATTAACCTTATTTAATATATATTAGCTTTTAGTTAAAGCTATATATTAGCTAAAAAATAAATATTTTAGTTCTTTAAATATATTAAATAAAGTATAATGTTTATTTAAGCTACTATTAACTTTACTTAATAATATTAGTAGAAATTATTTAATAAATTATACTATTTAGTAGAATATTATTAGCTATAGAATAAGGTATAGCTTAGCCTTTATAATATTTATACTCTTTACTTAAGTAAAAAGCTAAACTAAATAATAGCTTAATATATTATATTTAATATTCTAATTTTTTTTACTATAAAACTAAATATTTTAAAGGAAATATATTTTATTTTTTATATTAATTTAATAAAATATATAATAAATAACCCTTTTTTTTTTAAATATTATAAAACTTTTACTTAAGCTTTATTTAGCTTTAAAATAATAAAGTAAATAAACCCTTTAAGTATTAAGTTAAGTTTATTTTAATTATAAAGAATACTAAAGAATATAATAAGTATTATAATATACTAATTAAATAAGTAAGCTATATATAATTAATATAAAAGCTACTTAAAAACCTAAAGAATACTAAAGCTTTAGCACTATTTAAATTATATTAAAGTAATATATATTATAATAATAGTTTAATATAAATATAAGATATTCCTTAATTAACTTTATATAGTATATAACCTAATATATATTTTAATAATATAAAGCTTTATTTAGGCTTTAATTTAGCCTTAATACCCTTATACTTTAATATTACTTATTTTATAATAAGATAAATAAAAAAGCTAAATAAGCTTTTTTTTTATATATTACTTAGTAAATATAGCTATAAAAAGTAAGTCAAGGTTAGGTAGTAAGGGTAAATTTTAGCTTATAATAAATAAAAAAGGGTTTATTAGCCTTAGATTAGTTATACCTTAGGTTAGGCTAAAACTAGCTAAAAATAGCTATAGTAGTATAATAATAAAAGTAAGTAATAATTAAGGTAAGCTTAAAAAACTAAAGTAAAATAATAAAATAAACCTACTTTTAAAAAAATTAAAGAAAGGGATTATTTATTTATTATTATACGCTAGCCAGCTTTAGCAATTTATGCTTAGCTGTATCTAGAACCTCTGCTCCTTATACTTCATTTAGTTACAGGAAAACCTTAATTAGGGTACTAATTAGCTAATTATATAATTACTTATATAATTTACTAATTAGTAGTTGCCTAATAGGATGAAAAACCTAACTAAATATATAATTTTATCTACTTCTTAAAATCCTAGAATTCTAAGTCCGATTTCCTTCTATAAAAAGCCAGTTAAACAATTATACCCTAGTTACCCTATAGTTATTTTCTCTATTATTCCTGCTTTACAACCCTCATTACCCTATACCCGTTAATCCTAGCAATTACAGCTGCAACCGGCTTAGTACCTAAAGAGCTAGGGGGTAATTTTGCCCATTTATATAACGCAGGAGTGGCTAATCCGCGCTGCTTAGTAAGCTAGGATAAGTAGAGGGACTAGACCCACTTTAGTCTTAGCTTACTAAGCTACTAATTAGCTAGAAAAGCCCCCACTTTTCTAGCCAATTAGAGTCCAGTTTTTCCTTATTATTATGCGGCCCCCACCACACTAAGGAAAAACTATGCCCCGTGTAGGAATCGAACCTGCAACCCCCCACAATTCTTGCTTACGTAAGAAAAGTGACGAGGTTTTCCATGACGCTTAACCACTGCGCCACGGGGTAAAGAAAGAGATTAATATAACTTTAAAAAGGTTTTTTTAAAAAAAAAATATAACTTTATAACAAATAATAAAAAAAAGGTAGTATAAGTATATATAAATACTTATTAATAAGTAAAAACAAAATAGCTAAAATAGTTTAATATATTTAAAAGTTACCAAATAAATCTTAATATATAGGTATTAACTATTTAACTTAATATTATACCTTAAATGACTAAATATTAGTATAGTTAATACTAATTTTTAATAAATAAATTATAATAAAATTAATAATAATAGTAAGTACGGAATAATTAAGTATTATAATAATAATAAACTAAAAATGCTTTAAATAAGTTATTATTATTATTATTTAATACTCTAGTTAGGCTAAGCCTAATAGCTAGTACCTCTACTACTAAAACTATATAGGAAAAACTCTAGAGTAGGGAGGAAAACCTATATATAACTATAATAGTATTTACTATAGAGCTAGAGTAGCTTTACATTAGTTCTAACTATATATAAATATACACTACTAGCTAAACTTAACTAGTATTATAAAAGAGTGTATATTATAAAACTAGAATTAGTATAAGTTAGTAAAGGTATAGTAAAGTAGTAAATTACCTTTAAGAGTAGTTTATATATTATTATAAATTACTTTAATAACTTTTATTAAGTATTATATTAATTTCTTATTATTTCCCTTAAGCTATTACCTCTTTACTAAAAACCTTTTATTAGCTTTTATACCTTTATAATATTAGCTATACTAGCTAATAGCTAGCTATTAATAAACTAATTACTAGCTAACTATTAATTATATAAAAAAAAAGAAATAATTATAAAAGCTACCTTTTT
>SRPU01000316.1:0-22340 GCA_018360185.1 Claviceps lovelessii | reverse complement strand
AACAACAACAACAACAACAACAACAACAACAACAACAACAACAACAACAACAACAACAACAACAACAACAACAACAACAACAACAACAACACGAACAATAACAACGAGTCTGATGACGAAATGGCAGACATTGATCAAGCCGTTACTTTCCTTTCAGACCAAGAAGACGACGACGACGGTCTTGAAGTCACCATCTCTAATTCCTCCAACAAAAAGGGCAAGACCGACTGGCGCGACTCGGAAGTCTTCATGAGCTACACCCCACGCACCACCAACGCCGCCGAAGAGCGAGGCTACGGCGTCCACTCAGGTGGCTTCGTGGAAGCCGCCCGCGACGCAACCATGGACTTTACCAACGACGAAACCGCCAAGTCCTTTGGCCAACCTGCCCGCTCCAAGATGCGCTGGGACGCCAAGTCCAAGAAGTACGTCTCCCGCGACAACGACGAAGACGGCTCCAAGGGCAGCAAGATGATCACCGGCGAATCCGGCGTCAAGATCGCCGCCTCCTTCCAGAGCGGCCGCTACGACAAGTGGAAGCGCGCCCAGCGCACGCGAGGTCTGCCCCGCGTCGGCGAGACGGAGAGACCAGGC
This sequence comes from Claviceps lovelessii, assembly GCA_018360185.1. NCBI lineage: Eukaryota > Fungi > Ascomycota > Sordariomycetes > Hypocreales > Clavicipitaceae > Claviceps > Claviceps lovelessii. The sequence goes on along the minus strand of SRPU01000316.1, from coordinate 21,746 downwards.
GCCACGCAGGGCATCCCCTCCGGCATCCGCTACAAGCACAAGCTCGACAAGGCGCCCAAGGAGGCCGACAAGTACAGAGACGACTTTGAGGTGCGCAAGAAGAGAGTCGCCGAGGCGAGGGAGAAGCGTGTCGGGCGCTTCAGAGACGGCATGGGCAACAAGAAGGAGCTCAAGGATGTGAATGATATTCGGAAATCGCGCGAGGAGAAGCAGAGGCGGTTGGCCAAGAATGCGAGACCGCAAAGGAAGAAGAAGTAAGGATGGAGGAACTGTGGCCATGGTGAATGAAGATTTCCCACACCGTTCTATTCGTTTTTTTTTTTTTTTTTGGGGGGTTTTTTTTTTGGACGATCAGTCCGTTTGTAGAGGGCACAAGCGCGCAAAAATGCATCGTTGGCTTGGGCAGTGTTGACAAAATACAAGAGTTTTATTTTTTCTTTACTTTTTTTATACATTATGCACTGCGCCCTTCCTTTTGGTCATATAATAATCATCATTCATGTCATCTAGCTGTGTTGTTGTTTAGATGAGTACATAGGCACATAAGCATTGTAATCGAAACCAAGTCTGAGATACGTCATCACCACACGCATGTCGTGCTCTTCGTTTTGCCCGCTTTCCACCCTTTCAAAGACTGACTCCTTCTCTTAAGAGCCGAAAAAGCCGAAAAAAGCTTCAACAACTTGGAAACCATTTGCATGGATTTTTATAGCTGTCACGCTTCGAATCGCTTAAATCAGCAGCAGTTCCAAATAACTATAAAACACATTTTCAACAAACACAGAGACTCAAATACTCTATGCTCCGCGAAAACTTCTCGCAAATACTACGCTACAAAGACGATGCTGGATCTAATAATCGGCTACAGTGAAAAGAAAAATATCAAGTCAAGATAAATTATGCAGGGGGTATCGTGGTGGTATCGTGGTGGTCGTAATGCCAACGCAGCGCACGCAGCGAATGCGGGGTGAAGAGAGAGTTAAAGCATGAAAGAAAAATAGAAATAATAACATGAAAACAAGAACAAAGAAGAAAAATAAAACTAAAAAAGAGGAGGAAAGTGACTCGTCGTCTATAGCGTCTCTTTCACGAAAAAAAAAAAAAAAGTGCTGCTCATCCACAAGTCGAAGCGCCACTCGAGTCAGCCACAAGAAAAAAAAACCATTGTCTTGTTAGTAGACCAGGCGGGAGAAGGACTGCATACTCAGTATTCACGTCATGTGTCATGTCAACTCAACAGAATCCATGGTGACCACCCAGTCTTGCACAGCATCACGCAGAATGCTCTGGTGCTGACGGTTGTGACGGTTGTCCTTCGTTGAGCCCATATCGCCGGCGTCTCGGTTCTCAATAGCCTCGCGAACCATGTCTTCTAGGGCGGATAAGATCACCGTCTTACATTGAATTCTGGGGACATTCGGCGTTGTCCAGTCCGGCTTTGCTGACCGCCGAGTTTCTGGAAGGGCATGATGTGTCGCGCCGCCGCTTTCAAGGCCCACATGAATGTCGCTAGGAGTTTGTGACGAATTGGTCGAGTTTCTCTTTCTGAAGCCACTATTCGCGCAAATGACTCTGTCGACGGCGTGCTTCAATGACTCGTCACAGTAGAGAATCGGCTCCTCGAGCCACTTCTCCTCGAGCTGTGTCTCATAAGGGAGAATTGATGGTGTCAGGATGGCCTGTCCATTGAGACCGACGGTACTGGTATGAGTACTAGTGCCATCCAGCACGGCATTAGAGCGGACAAGTCTTTTGTAGACAATCCGGCTGACTGTGTTGCTCATAGTATTCGCGACCACGACGCTGCTGACATCCACCCATCGTTCGGTGGCTACGTCCTCTTGCGGACTTATGGGGGCCGGTGTCGGCTCAGCACGCATTGCTGCTTTGATGTCTTCAATAAGATTGTCCTGTGGCGGTAATGCTTGCAGCGCAAAATCGGGATGGAAGCAGTTCAGCCATCCTGCGGCATTTAGGGGTAGATCGCCGTCAAGAGCAAACCGAGTTTGTTCGAACGTATCCAGGCTATTGGACAATGCAGGGGTCGACAAGTATCCGCTACTTGAGGGTGAGCTGATGGCAGACTCGAAAAATGTCATGTAATCAGGAAATGGAACATCCACATCGATCACGCCGTCTTCGACGTTGATGGACGTCTTGACTGCGGACTCAAAGGCGCCATTTAGATCCGGCGTCCGAAGTGCCTCAGAAGCCAATACTTCTCGTTCTCGCCCTTGAACACCAGCGACGCTGTGTCGTGGACTGTAGACATCACGAGCTGCCACCCGTCGATGATTGGCTGCCATGTTGACGAAGTCTCCGTCTTCTGGGGGGTCTCGAGCCATCTCTGAAACTTTATCGATTTGTCCAAAGGTTGGCTTTACAGGCGAACCTAGCTCAGCGCTTCCCTGACTACATGTGATACTGTCAATGGAGTCTCTGCGACGAGATTTCCATAATCCGCCAATCAAGCCACCCCATCTGAGGCCGGAGCTGGGAGGCCGAGACACAGCTCCAGCTTGTCCGCGACTGTCTCCTCTTTTCAGGGACCGCTTGAGGTCATCTGCAGCTACACTGACGCTACTTTCAGTCCGTGGTCTTCTTTGGTTGTCGCGCTGTTGAACGGTTGTGAAATGGGGCGTCGTGGTTTCGGGCAGAATCGCCGACGTGGTCGCTGCGCTACTTTTGCGAGAAATGATGTCTGTTCCGGGCATCGCCAAGTGCAAGGTACGGACAGAGAGGACATCAGACGCTCGTCTTTGGTGATAACGATTGTTGCCAACCTGCGGCAATTGAGGGGAGGCAGCTGAGTTTCCGACACTTTGGCTGGGGTTTCTGGAATGAGACGCTCGTCGCAAGCCACTTCGACGATTGATTATGCGTCGCAAAGATTCCTCCCGAAGAACAGGAATGACGACCATCGGCGGTGAGTTGGAATACCCTCCAACGGAGGCTGACGTGCTCGGTCGATGCGCTCTGGTGCTGTATATCTGCTGGTTGGCAGGCAAGAAAGCAGAGAGCAAGAATACCAGTCGACGAGCTGCCATTTTGTTGTCAGAGACGATGATGGTCCGCGAAGGAAGGGATGAATCTTCCTCATTCCTATAATGGCGTGCCAAAGCAGCGCGTTTGCTGTACGACGGACCACATAATGCTTGAACCCAATCCGTGTGGGTTGCAAGGAATCCTGTCAGGAGTTTATGGAGGAAGGCAGTACGATCCACTGAAGCCGCCCATTTAGAGGTCCAAATTGCCTCGTCTCTCCAGATGCCCCATCTTCCTTGACCTGTGACAACCCGAGCGGCGCTAAGTCCCATGACGATACGACTTCGCGCCAAGCCAACTTCAGAAGCGATGTTGACATCGCTGGCGAGACAGTTCGGCCATAGATATACGAGTTTCGTTGTACTCTTGGGCGGCTTGACCCGCGGTAGCTCGCTCCAGCGCCTATCGGACATGGATGATGTGTGAGAGACACTTCTTTTATGTGACGGGGAAGGGCCTTGGGTCCCAGAGTAAGGGCCAGACGATGCTCCATCTGCGTGCTTCAGCATTGCGTGGATCGTCGTGGCAACAACAGACTGGAGGTGATTCAAAGTCCGTATGACGATGTCCCAGTGTTTGGTCAATGTGTCCATGGCGTCCTCCATTAAAACGGTATCTGCCGAATCTGCCAAGGTTCCGGATCCCGACATGTTCCAGCCAGCCTTTGTTGAGTTGTAAGAGGACGAAAACAAATCATGGTCGTTGTATGACCCGGATTCGCGAAACGCCGACTTTGTGGGCAGCACCAACGAATTACTGGAAGTTGCAGGTGGAATTTGAACCACGAGAACTACGGCGTACATGGGAGTACGTCGCTGTCTTGGTTGCGCCCTCTTTTTTTTCTGTGCAAACTCTTCCTCTGGACAAGGAAATGGGAATCTACTACTATCCTCTTCCGGACAGTGGTATGTCGGCGTTGTGTTATCTACAGCGAGGTTCACAGGGAACAGTCGGGTGATGAGGACCTTTCTCTTATCGCTCTGGCGGGGAGGAGCAGCCTGCGAGCGGTGACCTGTCCCGAGAGTAGGAGAGAGAGGGTGTGAAGAATAGGACTGCGAGAGTTTGCTTGACCGACCATTGCAACGGCCAATGGAATTCCGGCCCTCACCAAATATCGATGAAGCTGCCGACGCATTGACTCGAACCTCACTGGGAACCACATGAACTTTTGTTGAAGTCCCCTTGTAAGCCATTAGCTCTGAGTTTCCAAAGATACAGCTAGAAAATGTTGCCAGCTCCTCCCTGTACTCGCGAGCGGCTCTCTGAGATTCGGTCTCGCTATAGCTCTGGCTTCTGCTGTGAGTCGATGCTCGACGGTCAAAGGCGCCTTGACGAGGTTGCGAGTATTCGGCTTGAACGAGCAAGGGATTGGCGGATTGAGTTAGGCTGCCCTTCCGAAGGGACAAGGCTGCCTCCTTGGGATCCTGGGGAACCGGCGATCGTTCAGAGGTGGAAACCTGATCAGGCCCTGGATGGCTGTCAAATAAAAGCGATGCATTGGCAGGTCCAAGAGCATCTTGCATGATAATGATGCGTACATCCTTGACGTCGAGCTCAACATCTTCGTTGTAATCAAATGCGTGGACAGTTGACGACCCAGGAGTGGACGGAGTGGTGGATAGAGGAAAGACTTGGTCGTGTCGGTGTTGGTACAGCGAATGAGCATCAGGAAATAAGAGATTGCGGGTATGGATGTCCTCTTGCACGGATTCAAGAGATAACATGGGGCGAGAGCTGCTGCTATTGTTTGCCTCAATCGAAAGCGATGCAGAGCCCCCGGAGCCAAAGTGTAGCAATTTGCCCAGCATGGCGTAAACTGGATATAAACCACAAGGTAGCGATTGAGGGTGTGAGCTTGCACTATCGTTTACCATTTATATCCAAAGACGGTCTGTCGAATGAGCTGAGAGAATCGATTCGATCAACGCGAATGGCTTCCGTCAAGGCCGCAGGGGACAGAAAGTTCGAAATTTAGTGCACAACCATCTTCAAAGGCAGTGAGTTTAACGATTCCCTTGCTGCATACATAGTCGAATATGAGCTGGTCTGAAGTCCAAGTCCACCCAGATGCGGCTAAAATTTCGAGATTTCTCCAGCGGGCAGTATCGAATGACCAGAGGAGTCACGTCTTTGGCTTTGGCAGTGGCTTTGGATCAAGTCAAAGTCGGAGGATTTCTCATACAAGCCCGGATCCGTGGCAGCGAAGGTAGCCTGACGTGATGGTTGGGAATATCGAAGGCGCACTGATTGGGTTTTGCACAGTCGTCGAGGGAGAAGCGGTAGACCATAGAGGCGAGGTAAATCAACAGGTTGGCACAGAGTAAATAGCACTGCCAGCAGACAGTGCACAATGATGAAATTCGATGAGTCAGTCAAACGGCCCGGGCAAGATTGGTGGCTCTTCAGTCGCAGGCGATGACGATAGAAACAGAAGAAGAGGGAGGGAGAGAAAAATGAATGAGGGAGAGATGAACCAGGCAATCCGTCTTCTCGAAGACTTCCCTTCCCGCACACGCGTGCTGTTGGTGCAACTGTCCGACCTAGTCCGAAGATCAGATGGTGCGGCGCGACGAGAAAAGCCGGTCAAGGTTAATGTTGCCTGTGCTACAGGTCGCAGAGACGGGTGGCAAAGACAATCATAGACAGGGAGGCAAAAATATGCTGCGACAAGACCGTGGTCTTGCGCGCTCGTTTACGACGGCGGCGTTGTGTGAGGTGAATGAGGGGTGCAAGGTCAGGCGTCGGGCGCGTTGGTGTGAAATGCGGATGGTTCGAGAGAAAGACACTTAAAAGGGACACGGATTGGCAGAGGCCGGGGAGGCCGGGGAGGCTGGGGAGGGGAGAGCGGGGAGAACAGGGAGAGAAAAAATGGGGGAGCACGGGCATGGCAGGATAATATGGCAGGCGCGGGCAGGCGCGGGCAGGTGCAGGAAAGGTGCGGTAGTGGTGCAAGTACAGGCAAGAACGATGGGGAGGGCAGGCGGAGAGGCCCAGGCGGCAGACAGCAGCACATGAGATCAATAACAGATCAGATCAATATTGCACCATTGCACCCAGGAAGTCGGGTCGACGCCCTTCGGTGCAACCAAGTCCGGAAACCCTTTATGCGCACAGTGTTTGGTGTGGGAAGCCAGTCAAGTCAGTCGCTCCTGCCTGCGTTCATTGATTTGAGCATCTTGCCTTGACCCGGCAAACAGGGTACAATCTAAAGCAGAAAGAGCCAGGCCGCCCGCTTTTATTTATTATGCTGTAGGTTGACACGCCAACAGGGCGACCGCCGGTTGCCAAGTGCCTTGGCACCTCCCTCCCAGGCCCCTCCCACCAGTATGTGTCTGTCTCGTCTCGTCTTGTCTTCTTCTATCATGCTGTACCAACGACGACGACCTTTGCCGCTCTTCCACCGCCGAGTCAACACGCCAACACGTGAACCCGTCAACATGTCAACATGTCAACCCGCCGACCCGTCCCATCCTGTCCGCACAAACCAGACACAATAACCCCCCTCAGCCAGAAATGCAGCGATTGACGTGGTCTCGGCCAACTGCAAAGTGATGAGCGCGACTACCTACCTACATAAGGTGGTAGTTATTGCCCACCAGTGGATGGAGCAAATATTTATCAAATCACGCCCGAGGAGAAAAGAACTCTACCAGTGCCTCACGTGAGCTGATGGCTGGTTGAACTAGAACCTCCGCTGCATACCTCGCTGCGTGCACACCATCGCTTTACTCTTCTCCCAGGACGGACATCCGATGGACGAAATGAAGCCTGCCGCCTGGGCACAAGTTTCCCTATCAAGCAAGCACCGAGGCAGACCCCCGGGACCTGTATGCAGGCAGGCATCTTTGTCGGCTCCTTGTCTGTGGTGTGTGTGGTAATCAAGACACCGAGCCCGCATCTTGTTCATCTTCACAGCCAGGGGTCTTCATCCCGGAACTCGGCTCAAACAGCGAGCCCGACGACCTTTTATTTTCTTTGTTCTCTTCGTTCTCCCAACCGCAGCCCGTCAGATTGGGTAGGCAGAAGCAGGGACATTGTTAGAGGCTGCCACCTTGCCGAACTTGGCGGCGAGATTTCAACGCCTTGCTCTTCCCAAGCAAGGCTCACTTGAGCCTGTCCAAGGTCAGGACTTGACTTGATCGATTGCTGTCTTTTTCAGTTCAGACCAGATGTACTTGATCTCACACCCCACGATGCAAGCTCGTTTTCTGACCCACGCGTGATGTGTCCCCATACATAAACAAAGATTCAACAAACAACTAGGGCAATGAAAAGACGCAAGAGAAAATAAAGGGGGTGGGAAGGAACAGTGACTGCACACATGGGGACGCAGTCGAACGCCTGTCTCGTCTGCTCAACAAGAATTGCCTTGACTGGATTGCCCCAACGAAGTGGTTCGACCTCCAAGTCATCAGCCAAAGCAAAGCCAAAAGCACAGGCCCTGCTCCTCCAGCGGATTTTGACGACATAGTCCTCCTCATTAAAGGATGCGGTGTGAGAGCTGCTTGTTGGAAAGGGCTGACTGCGAGACTCAGGCTGGCTTGAAATCATCATCTTGGGACTTTTTGCTTTGCGACATGGTCTTTCGGTTAGCAGATCAGTCAATAGTCAATGTCCGCTAGACGAGAACAGGGTTTGTCAGCAGGCTCAGCCTGGTTCGCGGTTGTTGGAACCGCGCAAGTCCGTCACAAGCCATGGGCCCTGGCCTCTCTCGGCTATCAGAAGCTCTTTTGTGTTTCCTTGTAGAGCACGGAGAGGCCGGCTATGCAATCGGAACTCTTCTATTCTGAAAAAGTCATTTTCGACATCCAATGCTGCAGCCAATGCTGCATTGAACTTGCGGTGAGCATGGTGCCTCTAGTCATGCGTCGCAAACGCAGAAGAAAACCCACTGATTAGGCAACAGTGCTCATCTCCTCGAAGCGACCATCTGTCTTTGCGTGTGTCTGTGGGTATGGGTGTGGGTGGGTGTGCACTGGATGTCGTTCGATCGGTAGTGACGGGACCAGAGTTTGGACACTAAAAGTAACTGTCCTCGGCGTGGAACAAGTACAAGTCGTCATTTGAGAGGTGGGTTAGCGTTGTTGGCAGTGGTACACTGTGTACCTCGGCCAAAATGTCTGGGCTGGGCCGTTCTGTCCTCAGGATATTGGCTGACGCCTCACTTGACCTGAGCCTCGGGATACTGCATCTGGGTCAGACGGACAAAAGGGAAACGTGAAGGGTTCCAACATGCCAGCCGAGCTCAGGGTGTTGTGTGTTGTCTTGGCCGTCCCGTACTGGCACCTCGTTGGTTGTGCAACTCGATACGATGCAAGACACTCGGCTCGGATTTGTTGTCGACGAGTGCAGATTTATTCAATGCTACGCCATGGGTTTTCGACAGTGAAGGTGTAAGGAATTTGCGTACAAACAAGGAGCGTGTGCGACGAGTCGATACATGTAGAGAAGGTAATGTCTATAAAAAACGTCCCTGTCCACGCTTGCACTCGCCAAACTTGCCCCAGGAACCGACTTCGCAAGACGGGCGAAACGGAGTACAAGGCCGCGGCGAGCACAGATGAGGGAGTTTGGAAATCTACAACCAGATGGATGGCAGAGCTGCCACGGGGTCATTCTGTAGCAGGCCTGCCTGGTTCTCGTCAATGTTCCCTTGTCCATGTTGGCTCCTCCCATGCTCATGGGAGGCCCCACGTTCTAAAATGAACAAAGGCACGCAGAGGATGCTCACTGCTCGGTGCTCACTGCTCACTGCTTACTTGGCGACTCGTGAGCAAAGTCGCAGGCAGAACAGACCGGGGCCATGATTGACATTGGTATTCAGACGAATCGCAACATGGAAACTTCTCTTGGCAGCAGTCCAAGCTGCGTAATTTTCTCGCGCGCCAACACAACCCACGCTGCACTGTGACGAAGCATACGTATGTACGTCCAAGTACATATTAGGCATGTACATACCTACGCGCGCCACGCCTGCTCCTGGTGACAGCCCGTGACAGATCTGTGACAATTTTAAGCAACTGTAAGTATTCTAAGGTATTACAAGACAGCGTATTATAATGATAAAACGCAAAATTGTCACGAAATTTGGCGGAAGCTGTCACCAGGAGATAGGTCCGCGCAGCTAGGTACCTAGCGTGTACGTAGCGTCAAGCACGTTCTTGCGGTATACATGATGCTTTACCGGCCTTGTCCAGGGGGAGACAACGCACTGTCTGAGCACCCGGGGTGCGTGTGACATGCTTGCAGCATGACAAAGTGCCAATTACTCCTCGTGTATGCTCCGTGCAATGATGGAGACATTGTGCCAAGAGAACAAACACACACACTCAAATGTGCTAGCAAGGTGATGATCAATGGCTCAAACAAGTTGGAACCCTTTGGAGGCCTCATCGTGGGCATATGTTGCGTCATCGACGTGATTGTTACATGCCAATCTACGAATCAAGTGAGGAGCTCTTGGAGTCTTTGCCGGAGCGGCATGATTTGCGGGGTATTGTCTTGATATCTTTTTTTTTTGTTGCTTAACTTGACACTGTACTGTGTTGACGTTTGTTTTTTTAATATATTTATCTATATATAATGATAGGGCGGGAGAAAGAGAACGATAACATTTCAAAGACTCAAGAATAATCACAAATATGAAGAAAAGAACAAATCTAGAAAATGGATTCTAACCGCCCTCGCAAACCCGCAAATGATGGCCTGAAGTTTGAGCCAAACAATTTTCCCGCTTGTACTCTGTCACCTGCAACATTTCATTTCTGAACAAACGCTGCAGCAGCAGAGTACTTGGCAAGCAGACAGATTGACCTGGCCTTCTCGGATAGTGGTAGTTTTGCTGTCAGTTGATGCTCTTTCCACGTGCGAGGCCGCGACCGGAGGAACAGCTTCCGGCTGGATTGTGGCGGAGTGAATGCCGTATGCATGTAGGCATTCCATGATGATCTTTGCCGTTTGGGCAAAGTCCCTGACGGTTCTGTCATTCACCACAATGTGGGCTGTTGCGATGGACTTTTGCTGGTTGAGGCGCCAGATGTGATGTTCTCCATGAGAATCCGTCTGACAAAGTAAATCGCCGTGGGTGGTTCCGGAGTCATGATCGTGCTCTTGACAGCTCGTCAGCATGGCTTCTGGTCTTTCCTGCGGCGAATCGTCAATATGGCTTCGGACGTACCATGCAAGAATGACAAGACGAGCAAGTTGAGTGCCAGCCCAACGCAGCCGATGATGAACAAAATCTTGGACTGATCAACGTCTGTCCCCTCGTTAAAAATCTATTGCATACATTTCCAATGATAACCCGTTCGAACAGCACTCACGAGGATGATCAGCAAACCTCTCTATGGCCTGTACAAGTATGCTAATGCCAAGGGCGAGAAGAAAGACGCCGTTAAAGAATGCTCCGAGGAGGGTAGCTCTTTGCCACCCAAAGGTGTATTCCCGAGGCGGCGGTTCCGATCTCTCTGACAGCTACCAGCCTCGTTGGTTAATGGCCATGATCCTATTTGTGCAGCTTGACTAGAGAAGGAGAAAAAAAAAAAAGATCACAAACCATGAGGGCTACCAACGCCACCGCGAAACCCACCACGTCACTGAGCTATAAAAGTGGTTCAGTTGATGTTATATCTCTAAAAAAAGCACGGAGAAATATTCCTTTGCTGGGAGGTTTCAAATTACATAGTGGAATGCATCGGCGACGAGAGCAAGAGAATGCGTGTATAATCCGGCTAAGCGCGTCGTGTGCGTTAGCTATCGACTTGCTTCATGGACCTATATAGGTAGCTAGGAACTCCCGAGCCAAATATGTTCAAAACAAACGAGGACTTGGTACTCACCTATGAGTTCTGAAACGAAAAATGTGGTTGATATACAAATGGTCGCAATCAGGCGTTGTTTTCGAGTGATTTGGATGATGGCCATGTTGTATGAAGGATGGACTCTCTTAATCTATGCAGAATATGAATGCGTGAAGAGGGAGCAAACAAACTAGCATCAGCGCCTGTCATGTTGAGGGAAAAAAAAAAGGAAAAAGGAAAGACCAAGAGTAATATCATGCTACAACTAGCTACAAGATGAATACATGCTCGTGATAGCATATTTTTGTTTTCTGAAATTCGAGAGACTAGGGCCTTTTCCAGAGTCAAGTGTCGGCATTCCAAAGCCCTCAGATTAGGATCGAGTAGTGCAGAAGCATCCTGACCAGAGTGACACCACCACATAGCAAGACGAGGCGGAAATCGAAACGGACGCAGCAAGTATGATTCGAGCCATCCTTTTGCGTGGCAATGGGGACGTGTTGGAGCGGGATCTGTCTCTTGTAGTCGGGACGCTGCGCTGTTTGGCCGCCGTGAGGTTTCCGAAATGGCAAGAGGTCAGGGGACAGAATTGCGTCGGAAATAAAGAACAGTTTCTCTTTTGGGTGCGGTTTACACAAGACTTCACCATAGCTTGTAGGATACTTGGCTCTGCTGCAAAGGACCAGCGGTATTTTGAAAGCACTGAGGCAACTTGATGTAAATATGTATGTATGTACATATGTATGTCCACATGTACCATCTGGAGGGGCGTGTCGTGGTCAAGTATGATTTTGCTCATATCACGTTGAGCTAGAATTCGTAGAGAGCAAGGAGAAAAAAGAAATCTACACCCTATCCCGGGTTACACAAGCACAAATGTGCTGTAATCGCAATACCCAATTAATGATTTGGTAATCGCAGATCGGAACGAGTTGGCTTCGGGAACTCGTCCATGACGGCATGGTATGTGCATTGCAAAGGGATAGTTTCGGGTTGTCTTGGAGGAGTCGGCGGTTTGAGGAGAGGTGTCACAGGCCCGAGACCACACATGATTGGATATTCTATTTGTCACGTCATGCAGAAGGGTCGAATGTCGAGTGTCGAATGTCGAGTGTCGAATGTCGAGTGTCGAATGTCGAGTGTCGAATGTCGAGTGTCGAATGTCGAATGTCGAAGTCCAAGGTGGTGTCGAAAACAGTCGAGTGTTGCATGGGGATTCCATCGATGCACCAGCCAGCCAGCCAGCCAGCCATCCAGCCATCCAGCCAGTCGCATCGATTTCGGCAAGCGGTCAACGTGTGGCGCAGGCGGGGAGGTTGCACTGGGTCGTTCTTGCCGCAGTCAAAGGTCAGTTGACGCGCAGGCCGCTTTGCCATTTCTGGCCTGCATGTGGTCTGGTGACTTCTCATGTCTGGTCTGGTCTGGTCTGGTCTTGTCTCGTCTGGTCTTGTTGGTCTGATCCGTCAACGGTTTCCGCCAGCTTGAGCCAGCCCGAGTCTGGAATCCTGCATCGGACGTCCTGCACAGGGTGGAATCCTGGCATCCTGGCATCCTGGAGCGCTGGAGCGCTGGAACTCTGGGGCGCTGGAACTCTGGAGCCTTGGAAATCCTCCCTGAAAGCCTTTCCCTGGCAGTTGGAACCCTGGACATCTTGGAATCAATCCCGGAATCCCGGAATCGCGGAATCCTGGACGCTCGCCCTCTCCCGCCCTCCCCCCGCCCTGCCTCCCGTCGCCGTCATTGCTGCTGCGAGTCTGCGACGCCCCTGGTCTGGCCTGCACGAGCTGTCATGTACGACTCAGCCCTGACGCTGACGCATCGTACCCAAACGCATGCTGACATGAGAACCAAATCCCTCAATGTCTCGATATGCTGGCCACAACCCCCACGGCCCGCGCAGGGGGCCGCGGTGGTCCCACCTTCCCCAAGCTACCTCTACCTCTGTGACCTTTGATCGTGCCTCGACCGAGTCGCCGACTTCACTTGGCAGCACGTCCACTCACTCAACCATTCGAGAGGACAGGCGCCGCCGCTCTGAGCGATGCTGTACCATTTCCGTCAGTGATGGATTCTCCAAGCACGAGACTCTGCTCAACCTCGATCACTTCGTCGGTCACGTCGTGCCAGGCATGCTCATGGCTCTTGTCCCGGTTCGAGGTGATGCCAAAAGTGCCGCGGCTGCCGGCCATGGGAGTCTGAAGAAACAAGCCATCGAGCATCTGGATCATCCGAGAGCAGCTTCGAGCTCCGTGAGTGAAAACGAACATGACCAGGACCACGATCTTGGCCACAGGTTCATCTTTGTCGTCAAGGATATGACCAAGGAAATGAAGGCTCGGCATCCGGATGTGGAGGTGCATATTGCGAGACACATTGCCGATGCCTTTGGTCTGAAGAATGGCTCTCAGGTTTTTGTACGGCCAGTACGTTCATCAACCCCCCCTCATCTCCCCTCTACTTTCGGTGGGCAAAAAATGGCTTGGCATGTTCTTGATTGACAAAAATTCCAAATCAGGTTGACAAGGCTCACCCCACCATTGAGGCAACGCACGTGGAAATCACCTTCAAGGACCAGTATCTTTCCAGAGCCGACATGTGGCGGTTGGTCGTCGAAGAATTGACGCAGAGAACCGTGTACAAAGGCCAATTGATATTCTACCTGAGTACAATCAAAGCCCAGGTCACTGCCGTCTATGTCAATGGAAAGACTGTCCATTCGGCCTTCTTCGCCAAGAACACTCGACCCATCTTCCGCAGCGAATCGGCCAGGTATGTTCTCTTTATTCAGATGGCGCGGGAAATGTGGGATTTCGACCCCGAGGCTTCGGGCGAAATCATGTTCAATAAGGTTGTCAATGGCTTTTTACCTGCCTTGTTCAAACGATGGGCGGTGCTCAAGGTGAAACACCTTGTCAGTATCGTCTTGTTCGCCCGTGTAGAGTATGATACTGGCATAAGCGAAGACCTTGCCAACACCTTCGCCCTGAACGAATACTACACCGGGCTGCAGCCTTCGGGATATCGCCGTCCCTACAAGGACTTCTATCGCGTGGTCGTGAGCGACATGGCAAGCGGTGAATGGACCACTATTCTGTACCAGCTAAAGAAAGAGTTCAACTACTTCCGCCGAGATATCAGCTCACATCATCAAACCGCGAATGCTTTTAGCCATGCGGATTCTGAAGATGGGAATGGAAACGACGGAGTGTTGCCAATCAAAGCCGAATCGTCCCTGTCGATTCATGGAAACGTCTTGGAGGCTATCAACATGGCAGCATCGCAATTTTCTCATGACCATGTAGACCGAGATCTTACACGAACGGGAATTTCCATCGCTGTCATAACCCCCGGCCCCGGAATTTTCGAGGTGGACTATGAGACATTGCGGCGAACAACGGACAATCTCGTCGGCAATGGCATCGGCATCGATCTGATATGTATGGGCGGCATGCCCTTACATTCCGCACCACTCTTCAAGTACCGTAATCCTCGGTATTCCGATGACGGTCGTGGTGGTGGTCAGGCCACCACTCTGTCCAGATCCTTCCACAGTCGGGACAGTACACCGAACCAACGCACCCCAGTCGTTGGAAGCTTTCAGTCCTTATCTGGATCCTTCTCTCCATTCAAGACATGTAATCTACCTGGCAGGGTCCAGACGCCTGCGTCGACGGGAGCCAGCGAGATGTATTGCTATGCTTTGCCGCAGTGGCTGCATATCTCCTATTGGACTGGAGAATCCGAGGAGTCGCTGTCATATGCCGGCATCGCGCTCGCTATATCAAACAAGGTTGATCGGGACGATGAGGATTGGTTCAAGGTAAGATGTCGGATGTATGATTTGCAAATGCGCAGTATCTTGGACTCGAATGAGATTGAGATTGCTCCGTTGCAGACCGACCCCAACTATTCAGTTCATCGTAGCCAATCGACGACTGCTGTCATCAAGCGACGAGTGTCTCGACCTGGTGAAACAGTCTTTGTTCCCAAAAAGCGTGCCCCCAAAGCATTGTTCGATTATGTATACGGTTACCGAAAATTTTCACCAGAAAAGCTCGCTCGTACAGGCGGCAAGTTGCTCTGGAAGCAATTACAAGAATACGACAACGCAAAGGCTAAATCTGCCCAAGCTCGCCGTCCCCAACACCCCCGTCGTTCGTCGAGGAACACGGTCAAACCTGAAGATGCGACTCGAAAACAGCAGGTGGACGACGGATTCGCACTGGGAACATCTCTTCCCGAAAGAACAGCTGCTGCACACTCGCAGTCCTCTAGGAAATTCTCATTGAACACAGTGGAAATCGAAAAGCCCGAGCTGTCAGCGCCAACAACGACACCGACACCCGCTGCCAAACCCGCACCCAGTCCTGCACGCGCAACCGAGGCAGCCCAAACGGAGCCCAGATCGAAAAAAGCGCCTGTGATGAAAATGCCCAAGTTCATGCGGCAAATCAGCCTTGGACAGCGTGGCTTCGGAGTAGCGGCACCAAAGATAGCCACGGCCGAGGTCAGGGTTGAGACCGTTAGTGCGGCTGCTGTACCGTCGTCAACAAATTTGCGATCGCCTTCTAAACCCTTTACATTGTCGGGCTCTAGACCTTCTACTCCGCAGACAATCACGAGTCGCTCCTCCTCAATATCAACTGTGCCAAGGCCAAGGTCAAGAACAATTGAGAGTAGATTCGACGGAACGTCCGCGACACCGTGTATTCCGATATCGAGAAATAATCTTCATGTGCCAAGCACAGCAGCAAGCCAAACGAATACAAAGTCATCATCCATCTTGGCTCCTCACCACGAAGCTCGTCGCGAGGGGCGCTTGGAGGACAAGGACCTCCGCTTCTCCAATGCATTGCGTCAAGAAGATGCTCAGAAAGTGTATACGAGCAAGCTGAGGGCTGGCTTTGTTCCAGAGCTACCGTCCACTCTTTCAGCAACGACAGCTACAACTCCATGGCTGACGATTTTGAACCCTTCTCGTCCGGAAACCTACAGGATTGACGACACCATACTCTATAGTCGGTGGCAGCACGTCTTCCCCAGCACCTCCGATATGAAGGTGCAAAGATGGAAGACGCTCTGCTGTCCTGCGGCTGTGCCACTAACGACAGAGTACTTCCCATCCAAGGCCCAATTCGACAACGAGTACCAGAGACATCCTTACAATGTGGACCAGAACGTGGATGACGATGTATTGGATGAAGTCAGGCCGCGCAAAGAATTCATAAAGGAGCTCATTAGCATGCGATTTTCGCAAGGATTCCAGGTCGTTGTTGGACCATTGGTGGCTCGAGCGTTTGGCCAGAAGATTATGAAAATTGCGGACATATTTTCCCGTGACCAGCCCCTCGAAGATGGGACTAGTGTCTTCATGTCTGTTGGAAACACCATTCATGAGCTCTCTTGTCTCAACGGTACCGAAGTTCAAGTCAACATCTATATGCGAAAGCCTATTGAGCCCACTTTAGAGTCCCGCAACTTTCCCTCAACTTATAGGCCAGCCATTCGAACGGTTCTGGATTCTGAATACGAGACCCGCTCAGTAGATATACTGAACCCCAAGCCAGACAGAAACTGGAATACAATCGATTCTTATCTGGCCGGTCACTATGACGAGACGGTAGATAGCTTGAGGTTCTGGCGCGCCCGGTTTGTTCTCATACCGCTTAGTCCACGTCATCCATCAATTCCTCGCATTTACACGGGCGACAATCCCGAAGAGCTCCGTATCGAAGGCATCAAAAAGCTCGCCCAGCTATGGCAGCGCAATCAATATGTGCCGCCTGCAGAAAGCGCGTTTCAAGCAGCAATAAAACGTCGCAGCGTCATAGACATTGTGTATAAAACTGAGGACCCGTCCGTGGTGATCGCTGCCGAGCTTGAAACCTTGCCCATCTTGGAGAATTTGGAGGGCGGCCCTCGAAAGGGACAGCTTGTCACTAGGAAAGAGCGATTTCAAAGGACGAATATCAATCTGGCAGCCTTGGCAGATGCTATGCAGCAGCCCGTCGAGAATGGCGGGCTGCCGCTTCGAAACCGCCGGTGGCATCTCAGGCTATATACTGCCTCTTTTATTGGTTCTGACATGACGACTTGGCTGCTGGATAATTTCGAAGATCTCGACAGCCGAGAGGAGGCCGAAGAGCTTGGAAATATGCTCATGGTTCCCAGCGAATCCAGGGACAAGGATAAGGAGAAGGGGAAGGATACGTCCAAGGTAAAGGAACGGGGGAGAGAATGGGAAAGAGAAAAAGAATCAGATAAGGACAAGGACAAGGACAAGGACGAAGACACGGACAAGAGTGTGGAGGGGGATCATGACAGAGATAAGGAAAATGACGTGGACACGGAGAGAGAGAAGGAGAAGGACGGAACAGAGTCCAGGTTTGAGAAAGCAAGGGGCCTCTTTATTCATGTGCAAAAACGCCACAATTTTCGGGACGGGAACTACTTCTACCAGTTTGCGCCCGAATTTGCAAAGTCTCGGCCTGGATGGTTTGGCGGAGGTGGACGCCGAGATGTGCCACCTCCTGCTCCGCCAATATCCGACGACAACTGCGCTTCACCGCGACTCGGTATGCCTCGGCCACTGGCCAAGGACATTGCGGTTCCACCCAGCCCTTTTGGTCTACCCTCTGGATCAGGCGCAGCACTCAGGAATCAGCCACGGGTTATGCTTAGCAAAATGATCAGATACGACATCGACCCTCGCAAGCGATCACCACGTCCGGAGCACATAGACTTGCACTATGATCGTCTGCACAACCCGGATAACTGCTACCACATCCGCATAGGCTGGATGACTGCGACGTCTAAGCTAGTGGAAGATACATTGGAAAGCTGGGATCGCGAAGCTAGCCAATATGGCCTGCGGCTGGTCGAGGTTCCCATCGATGAAGCATGTCGCATCACGGATACCAATCCGTTCCGCAAACCGTACCTGGTTCGGCTCTCTGTTCAACCTCCGGCTGAGCGACCCGAGACATACTATGATCCGAACTCCTTGGGTCCACAGGCCGGGCCAAGCAAAAACTTTTACCAGACAGCCATTCTCAAAAGCTTCGACTTTGTCCTGGACATGGAGGCCGCAACCAACTTCCCGGCCGACGTTGATGTACGCTACTCGTGGGGCAAGCCCAACTTCAAGTATACCCAATACATGCACCGGTCCGGCACCTTGCTTGCGCAGATTACCGACGAGGGTGATTTCCTACTTCTCGCCAACAGGCTCTACAACAAGAGCTCTGGCATCGCTCGCGATAAAGAGCCTCGCGGCCAAATGGTCGCTTCCGAACCTCCCTCTGCCCTCTCCAGCACTGGCCAACCTGTTCCCTATCTTCCACCCTCGTATGCGCCTGTCCACGTCACACCGAGTGGCTCTACCGTCGCCCCTGATGCTTCTCCCTCGATTCCATCGCCTCAAGTACGACCGGCGTTCTATCACTTCTCCCCCACCGTGCGCCCCGCCGATGCCCCTATGGCGGGATCTCAAGTCCCCTATTACGCCGCACGAACCGATCCGGACGCCATGAGAGCCGAATTCGAACAATTCTGCCTCAACGAAGCGGCTCTGACAGCATTCTACAAAGACGTCCTGGAAAAGGGCCACCAGCGACCCCATGGGACGCCCGCATCCACAGCAACGACCCTTTCCCTCGCGGGTCTGGATTCCGTTCCTGAATCGAGCATTCCCTCGCTCGGTCTCCCGCCCGGCGTGTTGACTGACACTTCTTCGGCAGTCAGTGGCAATTCTGCTTCTACTGTGACAAGCATACGGATGAGCAATCCCATGGCATTTTTGAGAAGATCAAGTGTCCAGTACGACGGAATGGGATCGGTGTCCAAGGGTAAATAAAAAATGGCACATGTCGACTATATATTGGGTGTTCACGTTATTTGGCTGAGGCAGGAAATACGGGGACAAATGTGCTATATTTGTAGTGGAATCTGTAAAAAGCGTAAATATGTGACGAGGGATTTCTCTCTTTCTATGTATATCATGCCTTCATGTGTGATGCCTCATAGAGGTAACCAAATGGAAAAGCCATAGATAGGTTCTCCTAATGTACGTAGAATTTTCCATTGTAGATTTCTACCTTTTATGTGCATGACCAACTGAGTTCTCAACTGGATCTGTAATCTGTTCTAACAGGCCAGGACGATTTCGGAGCCATCGCACCAGAAACTTCACTGCCACAGCGACATCTCTTGGACCGCCAGCTGATAAAGAAGACCACTCGGTTGGGTTCCGCAACGAGGCCGAGCTGTCCATGCGATGTGCATATGCAGACATGTATGCACTTATTGACCGACACCTGACTCAACAGACTATCCAGGCAGTCATTACCTTGGTTTTCCTGCAGAGAAATAAAGAAACAGAGAAATAAGGAAATAAGGAAGAAGAAACTCCATAAAATGCAATGACACATAATTAGAACGCGACAAGCGCAAGTGACGCGGCTGGGCTGCGTCACGAATTCGGAGCTTTGCTAGAGATGGAATGTTGGGACTCTACACGGCTGATACAAGGTGGTGTTGTAGCTTCGCTTTGTCGAGAATAAGAGCATCATGTCATCATTTGCTGAATGCAGGGTTTGGTCGATCTCTGGAGATAGAATGGTTGATGCTGGTGTCTGAAAAGGGTATAAACCGGCATTCGGGTTTTGTTCCACAGAGATCTATACAGTAAGCTATTGGTTTGTTCTGCTCTGTCGTGGAACTGGAACAAAGTGAAAAAGAAAACAAAAAGATTCAAGACTAATTCCAAGCAGGGTATATTGTATTGCCTCTGAAACTCAATACATGTACATGACCAGCTCTTTGGTCGAATCCCCGTTATTTTCCCGACCCATTGCAGTGCGAAGGATTGGCCGCCCATTCGACAAGAGGCAAAATTCGATTGTGAAACGCCTGCATATCCCTTCGTCTATCCGTAAACGCCGTATAATGGTATGATTGCTAAAATATTGAAAACGCCCGAGAATAATCAAGTGGTAGCCCGGAGAGGCCTGAGGCCTATTGATGGGACACTATCCCCTGTTGCCTATTCGGCCCGCCCCCTCTCGCCATTTTTTGACTTCGTATTTTGTAGATAAAGTCCACTATAACGTCGTTTTCCTGTATGCCGAGGCCGTTGAAGTGCTTTCTAACAGCCTTTGCTAGACAGTCCTTGCTTTGTCGCTGGACTTGCAGTTTTCGAATCATGGTTGGGGAGTATTGACCGATGCTTCCAGGACGCGAAAGCACAGTGTGATGGAACGTGCTGACGTGGGAGGCAGGGGCACTTAATTGATGCTCTCGGCGGTAGGAATGCAGAAATTCACGTTCGAAAGACGACCAGTTGATCTGTTCCAGGCCAACGATCCGTTTATCATTAGTTTTACTCTCCGAGATTGGTATTTATCAGGCTCAGTGATGTGGCAGCGCAAGGAGATGAGGGAGAGAAAAAAAAAATCAGCGACCTGAATCTTACCGATGGCGCGTGAGACTCGGGAGCATTTCGCGACGGAGCTGATGTAGGCGCAATCGCTGACGATTCGCGAATCTGAGAAGCACTGTTCTGGCTAGCCCCCCGGCGCATCTTGGCGGGAGCGGGCTTGCCTTCATTGTTTTTCTCCTTGGAACCGGCGGCAGTGTCTGCCTTGTGATCGTCGCCAGCGGCCCGTGACTTTGAGGGCGCCATGGGCAAGAACTCGAGGCCGAAGCGAAGGAAGTCGACTATGAAGAGGGAGGTTGAAGAGATAAATCAAAGGATGTGATACTGTATCGTAGGACTTCACAAGGCTTATGGTTGCAACTTTCGAATAGTGACTTGCGACGAGATCATGGATGTTAAGAAAAGTGAGGACGGCGCTGGCAGCAAGTGCGAGTTCTCCGAGTTCTGCGACAACGGATCGACTGGGAGCGGGGCGGGCGGGCGGGGCGGCGGGGAGCAACACGCGTGGGCGGGAAGGAGCTGTCCAGTCCACTCGCGCAACACGGTCGAGTGGACTTACTCATCAAGTGCAGACTCCAGAGTCCAGAGTGACGCAGCTGGGGCATGTAAGGCATGTTACATGCATGTAGATAATAGGTAGGTATGTATATGGGCCGGGATAACAGTCAAGTTCCAATGGCCCCGTGCTGCAAGAGGCGGCTGTTGGTTGCATTGTTGGTAAGATGCATTTGCTCTCATGCTCATCTATTAAATGCTGCCCCACTGCTTGCCTGCTTTGCTTGCCTCCTGCTCTGCCTCCTGCTCCTGCCTCCCGCCTCCTTGCTCCTGCCTCCTGCACCCTGTTCTCCTGCCTCTTGCGTGCCCCTCGAGCCGAGTCCGCGTCTCCTACAAGCTCTTCCCCACTCCATTCATCGTCGGTTTTAAGAAGAGCACCTCGAGAAAACACTGTTTAATCAGCTCTGTGAACCTTGGATTGGATCACTCCGTCGACCCTAGGCCTTACAACGTTCTGAATTATTGGCAAAAACTTGCTTCTATCATCAGTCGCGAGATACCAAAATCTTTGGTGCCTCACTCACAGCTCCAGCCCGGTACGTTTTGTCTGGACATGTACTTTTGAAATGACCCTTGTTTCGTTCAAAATCTGGTTCGAGACGTCGCATTTCTCGTGTGCAATCTGTGCAATCGTCCAGTACTTTCCTCAACTGCTTGCACATGAAAACATACTGTTGGCATCGTGAGGGCACATATTGATGCTTATCGGTCTCGTTTCTTTTTCTGTCAGCTACTGGTAAAATTTACCCCTCGAACTTGCATTCATCGCCTTCATAACTTCGAATAGCAAGCCTATATTCATGACGAGATTCTAACCTGCTACTTTTTTTTCTTTACTTTTTTTACTTTTTTCTTTACAGGAGAAGAAGAGAGAGAAAAAAAAAAGAATAGAAAAAAGAGTAAAAAAAGTA
>SRPU01000315.1:0-22380 GCA_018360185.1 Claviceps lovelessii | reverse complement strand
AAAAAAAAAAAAAAAAAAAGAACAAAGTCACAGATTCATAGCCTTCACAAGGCAACGCCTCCGAGATCAAATCCAAAAGCCTTTTGCACCGGCTGCTTGCTCAAGTCTGCGCTCCCAACATGGAGACGCAGCTCTGACGCAGAGCCTTCCTCTACCGGGCTTATCCTTTCCTCACTGAGACCAGGTAAGCTTTGTGGCGCCGTGGCCGTCTCCTGGCTCGAGTCCCCCATCCTGTTACCACCATGTAGATCCCATACATCCGGAGACCAGCCTGGAAAGACCGAACGAGATTGAACGGACGCTTCGTGCATGAGGTTGGCGCCGCCATAGATGGCATCATAGACATTGTTGAGGCCGCCATCCATGGAGCCAAGAAGAGCTTCCCACTCGTCTGGGAATACTGCGGTCGTCTTGGACGCGGAATCGTCGCCGCTGGTCATGGGCGCAGAAGGAGATGTGTAGGTCGCAGACGTCTTCACGCATCGGCTCCCAGCAGGCGAAGAAGGCTCCGTGTGACAAGGCGTGTTGTTCAGTGATAGGTAGTCCAGGTTAGGCATGGTCCGCGATGAACAGGGGCTCTGGTTATCATTCTCCAGTCTCGGCACGGACATGCCACTGTCAGGCCAGGTACTCGATGGCTCAGGCTCTACGCTGTCAAAGAACTGCCGAGGTAGAGAGTCCAATTCGACACCAGGCGTCATGTCTGAGACTTTCATACGGTGCACGTGGTCCTGCTGTCGACAATGCTCCATCTTCTCTCGACAACTCTTGGATGGATGCCGCGGACGAGGACTGGACAAAGACTTTTGTAGACGGCATGCTGGTCGTCGACATTGTCCTTCGTCGACGACTATAAGTCTTCTGGCAATGTGAGCCAGGTCGACGCAACCTGGAGCCTTGGCGTCGTTGAGTGTCTTGATGGCGGCATTGACGAGCCGCCCAATGTCTCGCGTCAACTTGCTATCTTGCTTCAACTCAACCACTTGATAGAGCAGCGTCAACCCACAGAGAGCCAAGAGGTCATATTTGTTCAAACAAAACGCAAAGCTCATGTTTCTTTCTTCTAAAAGCTGTGTGATTTGAATGATGTGCTTGCTTGAGTCTGCGATGGAGAGAAGGGCTGGCGCAGCTTTATGCCCTAATAAGCTAGAACCAACAGCGGGCCGATAAATTAAGGCGCGAATATGGTAGAACGCTAGCGCCTAGCGTGTGCGCAAAAGGACCAAAAAAAAAAAAAGAAGAGGAAAAAGGAATCCAGCGTCAGCCCGAGTAAAAGCTTGCAATTTCAGGTTGTAACTTACCAAAATCGGGGACCTGCTGCTGGTTATGTCTGTGGAGGGTTTGTCTTGAGAAAATTTGAGTCGCAGATGCGTGGGCAGATTCTCATACCAAGCATTGAGTTCCAGTTCCAAACTGCTCATTTGCCGTAACGAGAGCTCATAGTTGACAACAGACGGGTAATTCTTTTCCAGAATTCGCGCCAGGATCCGAGTCAATCGAAACAGAGCCAAAGCGCTAGACAGTCGGGTGTACTCGCCTGGCAAGATGGGTTGGAAGCCATTCTCCGCAATGTACTCGTCGTCCACATCACATGGATACTCGGTCTGGACATCTTCTTCCTTGAGCAATTTTGGAAGTCCAAGCGTTGCCGAAGAGAAGCTAGGTGTACGTGTTAGTCAGGAGTCAGGACTAGTCAGGCAAAAGCTTGAGGAAGGAAGCAGTGGGCAGTGAGGTGGATCGTACCAATCTAGTGTATAGAGTGTCCAAAAAACCCTTTTCCGTGTTTCGAGTGTTAATACATCAAAAGAAAAACGCTTCTGGCTCTGATGAAGGCCGAGTCGATGCGACAGGGCCACCGCTAGGCCTTTGAAATGCTGCACACGTTTGTTATCTGCTCTTAGTGTGCAGTATAGCAGAGCGAGAATGAGACATTGCAAAGTGCTCAAAGTGTTTTCCAGGACCAAAGATTGTATAGCCTTGTTCCACTGTTGTTCGCAAATCGCAACTTGCGGCAAGTCGGGATTCTCAGACGCAATGCCCGCAATGGCGAAAATGAGATACAATTGAGCAAGTTCGTGACGGCATTTGACCTTTTCGGGATCCGACCCAAACGCGTCGTAAATGCGAAGAAATGACGGTTTATGAAGCACCGGGAAAAGCGGGGCAAATTCCTGAAAATACACATTGACGCAACGGTCAGAAAAGATTCGGGGTGGTGGCCGTGAAGCTGTCACTGACTCCCCCAAATTCAACGGAGCACAGCCCTGAACATGCAGAAAAGCCTCTGGATTAAAGTCCGTAAATGACTGGCTCATTTCCTGAAGCTTCCGCTTGAAAGACACTGTCCAGAGAAATACACTCTTAGAAACTTTGGAATTAAAGAGGGGGGGGGGGGGGGCTGAGGCTGTGACGTACTGATGAACGAACGGCCACTGGATGGGCCCATGAAATAAGAGTCCGAGTTCTCAACACCAAAGAGCAGCGGTGAGCCCTGAACACGAAAGGAGTCTTCCTTGGAAGACGAGGCCGGACTGTCTTTGGGAGAGGAGGAGGTTTCAGGAGACGGCAACGTGTGGGAGGTTGACGGAATGGAGGGCCGCCTCTGGTGTTTCCCATGCATGGCAGAGAGCATATCGAGCTTCTCGTCCTTCTCGTCCAAAAGATCTTTTAATTCTGCAACTTCGGCCTCCAGCTGACGAACTCGTTCTTCCAGAGATTCGGTGTAGCCACGCGGAAAGGCACGTCGGCTCAGCTGGTCGCTCGTCCTGCACTCGAAGCCGACACTGGCGCACTGCGAACAGGTCGGGCGGACGCCATCACAACGAATCTTCTTACTCCGACAGCGATCGCACGCTTGGGCAATGCGACTTTGAGCGGTGTTGCCCACCTTGATCACCTTCATGGGCAGAATGCCTGGCATGATGATTGTTGGGTCACTCGCCAAGGGATGATATAAAAGACCTGGGAGAGACACAACGGTATTTGACGAAAGGCCGGCGAAAGACAGATGAGCAATTTGAGCCACTGTCCTTTTTGGCGAGCAGTACGGCCGGCACCAGGCTTTGGACGAGACGGGCCGAAAGTCCGACCTAGAGATGACGTGACGGAGTCGTCGATCAAAGCAATGACCGCAGTGAATTCCCGCTCGAGGGTCAAGAGTCAAGAGTCAAGAATCAAGACCGTCGGGCGTGATCAACGTGAAACAAAAGACGAGGCCTGCTCGGGCGGCGTACGGCTTCGGCGAGTTTATGGCGCGGATTGTTGATCGAAGTATGCGGGCGCCAGGGAATCATCGAGGGAAATGCAGAACCAAGATGGATCCCTGCGAAGTTGGAATTCTGCATCCAAGGTGGGGAGCGCAGATTGCAAGATGAGAATCAGATTCAACCGTTGACAATCCAAGACGGCAACGTGGGGGTCGCTAGCAGCCTAGCAGTGGTCTGTAAGCAAGACCGAAGCGACTGAACAGTGAGCACCGGGCCACTTGCCAGTTAGCCACTGAGGCTTGAGCTGTGAGCAGTCTGATGAAGGAAGTGGGCCGCGAAGGCGTCAACTTGGCGGGAAAGCGGCGGGAAAGCGGCGGGAAAGCGGCGGGAAAGGTGGTGGGCCGCGGGGTGTCATGGTGCGGTCAGCGTGGGCTGGTCTCGGAAACGGGAGGAGGCGCAATTCTCGCCCGCGTGTTTCTCGCAGGCCAGGCCAGGCCAGAGCGACCAGGTCAGACCAGTCGTTCGCTGGAACCACATGCGCTCACCAGAACAGCCAGCCGCAGCCGATCTGATGCTTCACCCCTGAACCTGAATTAACATACAACAGCACTGGGTATGCGCAGACCCCGGCCTTGTGCCAATACGACGTCGTCCGTCTCTCTCGTCGTCTTGCAACCCAACGCATCGCAACACGCATGCGCATGCGCATGCCACACTTGGTCGTGATCCCCAACCTTTATGTTGCGGCATTGTTGTCTGCCAATTGCACTTGGCCGCATCGGGACGCCATGCCTGCACAATGCTTTGTAGTTTGTACTAACCTGCCATGTGTACATGTCGATCGCGCGGCCTGCAGCTTCACGTCGGCAATTGAAGCTGCAGCCGAGAAAAAATAATAGAAAAAAAAAAAGTTCATTTATGAAGCCACCATTCTGTCTCAAAGGTATGACGAAATGATGTGAAATTTCCAGTGCAGGTGGCTTTCATTCGATGTTATTGCGACCGCCTCGCGCGGCGATTGACAGAGCTGCTGAAGGAAACGGAAACCTGGCCATAGTCGAGAGTGCATAACAAACCGGACCAGACCGGCGCTTTAATTATTCTCGGTCAACTAAAGTCAGGCTCCTCCCCATCAGAACCTGCTGTGGACCGGAGATACGCTACCACGTGGTCGTCGTCCATAAGAGCGTCCATCTATTACAAGAAATTAATCAAAGGCATCCCGATGCAATGAGTTACTCTGAACAGCTAAAAATAATAAACTCACCTCATGGCGCAGTGCCTCCAACGCTTTGACCAATAATCTCTCTTCCACATCTTTCAACAATTTCGCTGCTGCTATGCAGTCTGGCCTCAACTCGCCAGCAATTGGCGAGTCGTCGGACTCGGGCTCGAGCTCGGCGTCGCCTTGACTGGCCCGAATGCTGTCCAACTGCTCGTCAATAGTCCGAAGAACTACTACAGCGGCGCGAAGCTTGAACACCCGGTACAGTTCGTGGCCCTTGATTAAAGTTTCAAAGTCATCGGCCCGTTCAGTCACATCCTCGTCTTGCCAGAACAGTCGAAGGCTTCTGCCTCCCTCGGTATCTTGCAGCAGCTGAAACGACAGACCATCTTCTTCATTTAAGCACATGAGGTACACAAACGGTGAATGCCAACAACACCGGCCCAATCCGTCTTCCTCTTCTTCGGCTTCGTTATCGGCTTTGAATGATAATGTGAGCAGTTTTGCGCCATTGAAAACATGGGCTTTGGCTTTGGCGAGTGGGTCATCAGGAAATGGATGTAAATGCAAAGTCATCGTAGAACCAGCATTCGCAGGGTCCACGAACCCGTAACTGAAAAGCATCTCCGAGGCTGACTTTGACTGTCCATACGATATCGTGATCTCCTTGCCTTCAGAAATGTCCGCTCCGGGACGAACAAGAAGGACGACATCCTCGGCATCGTCCACTTCATACAACGACGACGGTTGGTTCGAGTGGTTCACCATGTCCAGTGCGGGCACCATGGCGGTCCCTAAACCAGGCAGCTCCAGACATCTAGATCGATACCAGGCGTCGACCAGTAGCCAATCCTCCAAACGGATGGTTTCATTCTCCCATAACAGTGTGTTCCAGAACGGCAGAGCCTCAGACAAGTCGTGGAACAGCTCGAATTCGGTTTGCAGCGTCGTGAGCTTTGCTTGCAAGGCAGCCTGCAAGACCCGGTCAGCACACCCACCACTACGAACTAGGCAGAGCCGTGTGCTATACGTAAATAAATAAATAGGTGGCCTCGAAACAACCAACTCCACCACCTACCTCGAGCGACGTGCCATTGAGAAGCTGCCTTTCCCCATGACTCCACATTGTCGGGACAGGAACAGGCCTCGGCAAAAAGCGAATGTATTGCGTCCAGAAAGTAACGGTCAGTCTTGCAGGAGAGCGGTCTTGCGCCAGGTGCGATATGAGGTAGAGCAGAATGTCGCCTCGCGTGGACTGCGCTTGATTAATGATGATGCACTTCCACGAGCCGTCTTTGAACTGCTATGGGGAAAAGCAGTGCTCTGGCATCAATTGATCGTACCTTGCGTCCGGCTATATCCAGCAGCTGCTTGAAGTTGTGGTCTACTTTGCCGTACTCGTCCACGGCCTCGACCGACAGGACTAAATCATGCGGGACCCTCAAAACAGCTCGCTTTTGCTCCTCGACGGCGCTTCCCTTGACGTCGGACTCGGCTGCCACAACAAGGCCAAGTCCTTTTCCATGTCCCACGTCCTGCAGCTTGACGCCCGCAAAGTGCACTTGGGCGAGATGCGCCCATGTCGGGAACGCCTCCATCGAAGCCTGATATGCCATCATCAGAGCTGGATAACTGCCACGCGTGTTCTGGGGTCGGAGTCGTCGGGACTCGGGCCAGAAGTGTGTGACGATGAAAAGAAAGACACGACGATTCCTTGCTTTTTTTTGTGGGGTTGAAGACCTTGTGGGTCGAATCTAAATCTCACCCAACGAGGCGAGGCTCGCTCGCAAGTCCGGGGGAGGAGCACGACTTTTTTTTCCTCCGCAAGAACAACAAATTGACCAGCCAAGAAGCAACCTCCATCGGATACGGAGCAACCTCTCGTCAATTCCATGAGTGATGTCGACGCAGATGGCAAAAGCGATTGCAGCCGCGTGCGCAATCGCATATCAGCAACACGACACGAGTTCCTTTACGTACCAGTCCATGCAATAGTAAAGCCGTTTCATTTGCACCTCGTTGAGTTCCATTGATTTGCCATAAATCGACATCTGTGACATCGATGGAGAGGTCAAAATTCCATGGCCTCATTTAGACTACGGTTAGATTCGCCGCACTCGATGGCTAGGTAAGCTACATACAGAGGTGGAGTCTGGCCGTCCGCTCTCGACCTTCCAAACGAGCATTTTCTAGAAATGTTTGACTCTATCTCAGGATATCAATGTACAGAGTACAGTCCAGGGAATAATCCAATATCTTTCTTCAGACGAAACTACAGAGATATAAATTTGCAGAGGAGTATGTTCATCTTCATGTACCTATATAGACATGCTCTTTCACATCAAGCTCTATAAAGCAGTGAATTTTATTTCTCTTGCGACGGTCGGCTTGAACACACTTAATTCATCATTCATCCAGACTTTCTTCGCCAATTATCACGCGTGATACTCTACATGCAAGTCCAATGTGGCGCCAAATGTCCCTGTCCAGGCCGAGCTATCTGAGCCAACAACGTCGATCCCGTTTTGCACTCCATTTCCACCCCAACGCCCTCGATGCCGTCGATGCCGTTTCGCAACTCCAGTAGATTAAGCCTTTTTCAGCTTTCAGATCAAGGCAGCTTCTCCGGTGCCAGACGACTCTTCACTCTCCAGAGCTTGGGCCACAACGTGGGCAGGCTCCAGGCAATGACCCATTTCAGTTCCTTTCCCATTTTCCTTAACCAGCGCTCCGCAGATGGTGAACGCGACGACAGTAGACATCTTACCACCACCGAAAACTGCCAAGGGCTCCACAAAACCTTTAATTTGGTCAAAGGTTACTCCACAATGAGGGATTCGGAAGCAATACTGATCCTCAGATTGTCGGGTTTGAAGTCGCAAGTCATATGCATCGTCACAAAGCTGGCCTATTTCTGCAAGAAGCTTTGATTTCTCAGCCTCTGGTCTGATTAACGGCATAAGGAGATCCCAGACCATGTCTCGCGCCATCGTTGTGTCTTTCGACTGAGAGTTGAAGGCTTCAATACACTTAAAAGTGGCAAGACGCCAGTTGGAAATAGTGCTATAAGGTACTAAGACGATGGCATGTTAATGTGGAATTTCAAGAAAGAAAGAAAGAAAGAAAGAAAGAAAGAAAGAAAGAAAGAAAGAAAGAAAGAAAGAAAGAAAGAAAGAAAGAAAGAAAGAAAGAAGAAAATAGACTAGAACGCTGTACCTTTTTTTGCCCTCAAATAGCCTTCAAAGTCGCCCAGGCTGTGTTCCATTTGTATCTCCTGATTGCTCTGAAAAGTGGGTAGATTTGGCAGATTCTGAGAATTCTGGGCATTTTGACAAGACGATGCAACGCCGAAAATATCTTTTATGAGAATTAAATAGTGGATAATCTCATATACCTTCGACCTAATGAGAAAGACGCGATCTTGAGGGTCACATAGGTTGTAGTGTCGTTGAAAACCTAGCCCGAACTGATCATGTGCAGGATAACAGGCAATAAGTCTACGGTCCAAGTCATAAGCTGCGCTGTTGGCGATTGCCTGGATTTGTTGCCGGAGATTGGCAAAACGTTGCTTGATCACCTCATCTGAAATCTTCTGCCTCGTTGTGCTACTCAAAATCACCTGTCTGAGCTTCTTCTTCTCGTCGGTCAGTTGTTTAATCAAGGCATTTTGTAGAACCACTTTTTTCTTGGTAGCTTTGGAAGCTTCTAGCTCTTGATCAAATTCCTTCCTCAGGGATTCCAGGTCCGACTTTAGCCTGTCTGCTTCTTGAGTCTTTTTCTCGAGCTGCTTTTCGCTCCTCACGGCAGTCTAAGTAAAACTTTGGTGTTAGTGTAACTTCGAACAAACGCTGGTTTAGATGGATATATTACTCATACTTTTTTCAACTCCTCGCAGACATTTATAGGAACCTCATCCAGCTTCTTGCTCAAAGACTGAAGTGCTTTCTGAGTAGCAATGACATGATCCTTGAGCGTAAAGACGCTTACACCACGCATCGTTTCAGCACTTTCGTCGCTTGTGAATAGTTGAGATTCGTCTGTTGTCGGAATGCCAAAGCCCAAGAAGCTGCAAGCCCACTGCACGAAGACGCGGTAAGGAACTTCCATGAATATTTTGATCGTTTGAGGAGGAGAAAGAAGAGTAACTTTTGTTCTAAAGGAAGGAGAGGCCAGAATGACTACCCAAGGACCCAGCTACTTGACAAGGCAGACGGGGCTTAAGTCAGGCAGGAAGAACAAAGATCCAAGGAGAACAAATATCACACGGTGGGTATTATGGCCATTTTAAATTCTTTTAACAACTAGAACTGTCCAGCGACTTCCCGGCCTGAAGGAAGCTGCGTTTGTTCCTAAATATCCTCAATTCACGGCTCAAGGCACAAATTACCTCGGACAAACGGGAAAAAACTCGCTCAATGCACAGGTTGAGCTACACGTTTGAGTAGAAACAAGCAATGAAGAAACAGTCGCCCTCCGTCCTCTCTCCTTAAACACTTCTGCGTTTGTTCTAATCTATCTCGATTCATTACCGCTCGCAATATGCCACTGAAAAACGAAAAAAAAAAAGGCTTATTTCAACTCTGCCTGCGTTACCACAGAATAGATGCACTATAAATATCCTCCGAGGTCTCTTCAATTTAGTCTTGCAAGCCATTGATTCTCCTAAGCATCTCTTTCATCCTCAATTCGTAATCGCAACAGCATGGCATCACAATCGGAGCGGTTCTGTGCAGTCGTGGAGACGGAGGAAAAGCTTATTATAGCGTTGGACTTTGGAACAACCTACTCTGGTGTAGCATTCTGCTTCGCCAATCAGACAGACGCAAAGCCTATTGCGATTATGAATTGGCCTGGTAAGCTGCCCTGGTAGTCACCAACTCGGTTGTATTCACCAATCTGCTTGCTGTCCTAGCTAACGTCTCCCTTAGGAAACCATGGCATTTCTGCTCCCAAGATCCCTACCATAATTGAGTATAGCAAAGAAGCGAACAAGGGCTTTCGATGGGGTGCCTCTGTCGACAAACTGAATGGCGGCATTATAGCCATCAAACTTCTTCTTGATCCCGATCAAGAGAGGCCTTTGTACTTGCCCTCCAAGAATATCAAGAAAGAATTACAGTCTCTGCCAAAAAAACCATTCGAAATTGCAGCCGATTTTATCGGAGCCATTTATGAGCACGCACTGGAAGAAATTTCTAAAACTGTCCCGAAGGCGTACATGGACATGTGCGACAAAGAATTTGTTCTGTCCGGTAAGCATAATAAGCAAGTGCTCCTAACTCGTCTCTATTGTCAATCTAATCTTCTCGTACATTAGTGCCTGCTGTATGGTCTGATGCTGCCAAAAATGCCACACTAAAGGTCAGTTTTTGAGTCAAGTATGCAGGATCAAAGACTTACTGTCTCGGGGTTCTATCCAGGCAGCTGAACTGGCTGGTATCAAACCAGTGACTGTTGTCAAAGAGCCTGAGGCCGCTGCCTTGTACTCAATCAAAACGCTGGATTTCTCTATCAAAGACAATGATGCCTTTGTTGTATGCGACGCTGGAGGTGGCACCGTTGACCTCATTTCGTATGAGGTGATGGCTACCTTGCCTCAGCTGAAAGTCAAGGAACTTGTTCCGGGAACCGGTACGTAGTCGCGTTTGATAATTTCCATATATCTTTTCTCAAATTTTATGAGGTTTCTAACAAGTACTAAGGAGGTATGGCTGGTTCGCTCGGATTGAACCAGCGCTTTGCCGCCGCGGTAGAGGACCTGGTGGGAGACCTGCAGTGGATCAAATTAAAAACGAGCAAGGCTTGGTCCTTTGCTGAGAAGCAGTTTGACCAAGAGATTAAGATAGCATTTCGCGGTGAATTGGACGAAGAATACTTCGTGAACTTTCCGATGGCTGATCTATGGGACGATCCTGACAACGGCCTCAAGCAGAGTACCTGGAGGCTCACTGGGTAAGGCAAGAAGAATGAAATAAAGAGTATTCATGGGAGAAGCTTTACTGATAATTTCGATTACAGGCGCGATCTGACTAAAATTTTTGAGCCCTTAGTCGCTGACATTCTGAGAATGATAGAACATCAAGTTCAGGAGGTCCGACTCAAGAGGACAAATAAAGATATCTCTGTAAGTACACGGTGCAAAGGGAACTACGATATCTGTATTCTGACATTATCAAGGGGATTTTCCTTGTTGGTGGGTTTGGTAGCAGTCGTTACTTGATGCAGCGAGTAACTCAACACTTTCCCGACATCCAAGTTCTCCAGCCCAGCGATGCTTGGGCTGCCATTGTCAAGTACGTCACCTCAAAAGATTCCCTTCTTCGTCTGGCATCACTAAGGCTGTACTTAGAGGATCCGCGTTGTCAAAGCTTCCTGGGCAAGCAGCTGTGACAAGTACTTGTGCCACACGACATTACGGCACACGGGTTGGGAGTGTCTATGAAGAGCCCAGGGACCGAGGAGAAAATACATATCGGGACCGCCAAGGCATCACTAGGGTTACGACTGTGAGTTTGGTTTCCTGAAAATAGAAAACACGTTTCGCATGCTAATCCTGCTGTGAAGATGGGATGGTTTATATTATCAGGCGACGATATACTCCGGGATCAAAGAATTAAGATAACGATGATTTGCGATTTCAACGACATATATGGATCAAGCGATCTCACTTTCACCCATGGACTTTGGCAATGCGAGGACAAGTACACGCCTTTCCCCATTTTCCTGTCGTTTTTCCCCCACTTGAA
The DNA here is from genome assembly GCA_018360185.1 of Claviceps lovelessii. Taxonomy (NCBI): domain Eukaryota; kingdom Fungi; phylum Ascomycota; class Sordariomycetes; order Hypocreales; family Clavicipitaceae; genus Claviceps; species Claviceps lovelessii. The sequence continues at coordinate 11,203 of SRPU01000315.1, read as the reverse complement.
CCTGCAACAACCTTGCTGAAGCGACTGTAGGACTGCACCAGTGCATCCATCGAAAGCCATTAAGCTGAAGCGCAACTGCGACGTGACGGCAGACTTCCGAGATGTGCCAAAACATAAATTTAAGGCCAGAGTTGGTACGCGACCGCCCTCTTCTTCGGTTTAAATTCACTCTTAATAATTCTCGTCCTCTACTTATCTAACACGTCACTTGTGCTCCTTAGACACAGAAGGCCACTCATAGTGAGAATTAACCCCTCTACCTTCATCTCCTTTCTCCCTAAATGTCTAGTGTGACTCATTTGATTATAGTCACGAACTCAAAGTCGACTTCATCGTGACTCTGAAGTCCGCCGTAATGACTTTCTCTCTGGAAATCGATGGCGAGGAAATGGGGTCTACCGAGGTAGACTACGCCTGAGTTCGCGTGATTCAGGGTGGGCATGTTGTATGCCTTGTTTTTGACAGATTGATAGCCATACTGAGATGAGATCGAGGGATGTTTTTTTTGTATTCTTTTAAGCTATTTTCCCCGTAGGCTATGAAAGGGGGTGGACGAGGGACAACAAGGGTAGGAAAACAGGCGCCGTGGAAAAAAGTACTCGGTGTTGGTATCTTGGGGTTTGTGAAGAACTGAACTCATAGGAAGAGAAAATTGCAAGTGCGTCGTTAGTTGCCATAATCACCCGCGCGAACTTAGCATCGTCATGAAGAGTGGTAATATTCTGGCCGATAATAGTAATGCATGTTCTAGTAGAGATTTATCTATACTGTGTGTGTACTGGCGGATATAACGTTCTCTTTATATATGTTCTAGTGTAGGCTAGTATTAGTACTTACTGGTGTATTAACTTCTATCTCTTTGCATATTTTAGTAAAATATTTGAATACTACTGCCGTGTTATTTCTCTCGCTGATGCATTTCCTACCGTATATTTGTGTACTGTGTATATTGACAAAATGAAGTCTCTCCTTATGTAGAGTCTATTTTGGTGCGTAGCCATCTCCCTTCAATATTCTGCTGTAGATTCCTCAAGATTTTATACTAGTTTAAAGAATTCTCCCCGTAAACATACTACTATGCAATAGACTCTTACACAGCTTATATTTTTCTTTTGGAAGAGCACGAAGCTTTGGTAGTCATTACATTCATTCGCTGTTGGAGACTAATAAGGTGTGACTCGAATCCTTGTTCTTTATTTTGCTGTTTATTTTCGTCATATACATCCAAAACCCGCAAGTCTTAGCCTGGGGTCCAAGTCTTCGACTTGAGACTTGTGAGTCTCTTTCGTGTTAGCCCAGTCGCTTATCTTTGCCACAATTTCCGTAATGAGTCCCCGCAGCAGCTTCTCGTTCTCCTCAAGCTGTCGGATTTTCAATTTTTGGTTATCGAGTTTCTCAATCAGCGTCTCCAATTCACGCTGCTTCTCCACGTTGGATCTGGTAATAAATTGAAGCTTTTCCTGGTTGATCTCAACCTCTTCGATCCTAGCTGCCTGAGCAGCCAGCTTCTCTTTCAAGTCTCGCGATGTTTTAGCCTTTTTGGGGCCTTTTCTCGCAATTTCTTCCAGTTTCTCAATCAGCGTCTCCAATTCACGCTGCTTCTCCACGTTGGATCTGGTAATGAATTGAAGCTTTTCCTGGTCGATCTCAACCTCTTCGATCCTAGCTGCCTGAGCAGCCAGCTTCTCGTTTAAGGCTATCACATCCGTCCTCAAAATATCATTCTTATCCTCGCATCTTTTTTTCTCAGCAGCATAAATCTATACAACGCTGGTTTTAGCATGACTTCTAATTACCTGCTGCTATGGAAAACGCTTTTATTTTATACCTTTTTAAACGTCTTGTCGAGGTGTATAGAGTCATTATCCATCGGGCCTCTCGAATCCTCACGCACCACTTCGCCATCATCGGAAATGTCCCCCGCCTCCTGCCATGGCTCATCGTAGCAAGTGACGAACGAGAGTTCGCTATCCTCGCTGCATGGACGGTGTTGAGACTCGTATGCGGCGAGATCGCCAGAGACAGGGACGCTGACACTCATTCCGACGACGTGGCGGCGATGGCTAATCGCAGAGCTAGTGCTGGGTATTGCACAAATAAAAGAGCGTGAGCTTGAGTGGAAAGAAGGTCAAGACAGAGGGAAAATAAAAAAAAGGGAGGGATTCTGAATGCTTGAATACCCTAGTATGTTGGGAGGTAGGTACCTAGGCAGGTGGTACTTAGTCTGACAAAGTATGCGGAGCTCAAGAGACAGGAAGAGAAATCAGGATTCGAAGACTCATACCGCTGCTTGGACAACCAGTCTCTGTTAGTTGTTTTCTTTCTTCATCTTCTTTTTCGACAAAGGGCCGCGTTTGTGTCGAACTGTCCCCGATTCATCGTGCGCGGCGAATACATCTTGGCCTAAGGACCTTGTGCATCGACGACTGACAAACGAAAGACAAAGGCTGCCACTATTGCTCAAACTCATCCCGATTCAGTGTCTGTGCGGAGTACACGTAACAAACGAGACGGGTTACGTCAGGACTCAGGAGTGATGAAGAGCCAACTTGCATGGGCCCATTCATATCCTACAGAGAAGTTCAAGACACTTTACTCGTAAACCGACTTAGTGTTCCAGTTCTATGAGTATTATAATGATAAAACGTTTAATGGTCACAGAATCTGGCGGAGGATGTTACTGGGATTTAGGTATACGCAGCTAGGTAGGTCTAAGGTAGCTATCCTATTTATTTCATCAATTTGGTGGAGTGAATAACTATAGTAAGGGTTTTTTGCTGGGTGTAACATGGTCCGAACTTGTGAAACGCGCCCGGAACTGCTGAATCCTGACACGGTGAAGGTAGTAGGGATGACAGCGGTGCATTCTATGATTCTTTGGAACTTGGTGTGTAGGTGTTACACTTCCGCCTATTGGGAGCGATCTCGTAGCTGGTGTAATGCTTCGAGATTCTATACCTTTAGCTATCAAAAGCAAGGGCATGATAAAGTAGGAATAAGGATCATACCTAGGAGTATAAGAGGAATGTCTAAATTCTCTTTTACATTCGCCCAAAAAGAGGAGTGATATAGCTTAATAGAGATGAGTTATATAAATGGCCGTTGTTAATCTTAAAATGTAGACTTGTTCTCATGGCTTTAACACACATTTATAAGCCGGTCACCCTTATTCGGAACCTCATACGTGGAGAAATACTCGTAGCAACGTCAAATACCTTGGCCACTTTTAGATGGACGATTCACCTGGCAGAGCAAACACACCGTACATGGCACTGTATGTACAAGGAGCTTCATGTATACCTTCGAGCAGTGATCAGAGCGTGTTGCATACCTCTCCAAGGATGAAATTTCCACGTAGATCTTTCACCGCTTGGCATCGCGTGCATTCCCCCTTGCTCAGCTTCGTCTCGCACTCTCGTTGTTTAGATGGTTCAGCAGTCGCGTCATTTTTGCCAATGACTGGACCTGATTTCAGGCTGCATGTTCATGCCGCATTTGTATTCGATACTGCAGCAGTACATGAAGTTCTTGTTGGGATTCTACAGCTATTCAGCTTCAATTGCCATTTGCCATTCGTTGTCTATCTGTCCGCCATGAGACTAACATTGCGAGACTAGCTCTTTGAGCAAACGTCGTGTACCTAGTTGTGTAAGACGCACACTACATTACAAAGAGTCATATTGCCGAACCCTCTTACATCTCTTCCAGCTGAAACATCAAGCAGAGTCCTCCGCCACCGCATCAACTCGTCTCGTAGCGGCTCTCACGCAGATGTTCGTCAAGTGCACAGATCTCACAGAGGAGTGCCTCGCCTCATCTTTGCACAAGTTTCCGGCTAATATGAAAATATGTTTTGGCTTTTCAAACTTGGGATACTTGAAGTAATATCGAGTGTCGCACTGTCGGGTGCAAAATCGCAGACTGTATGCATTGGCACAAAGCTCGGCTATCTTTGACCTGAGTTCCTGCACATCATCCGGACTTCGGACTAAATGCCGAAGAAAACCCCAAATCATGCTCGGGGCGCAAGTCCGGGCCTGTAGCTCAGGATTCAAGGTCTTGACGCACTTGAAGGTTGCGAGCCTCCAATTAGAAATAATGTCATGTGGTACTACGACCGGATATGTTAGCAAATGGCGTGATCAGCAAAATGGTATTTTAAAATAGAAAGGAGGAAGAAGAAAATGAGGAGCAGGAGGAGGAGGAAGAGAAGGAAAAGACGGGGTACAAAGCGTTGTACCTTTATTAGCCCTTAAATGGCCCTCAAAGTCCGCAAGACTTTTCTGAAGCTTCAACACCTGGCTTTTCTGAGAAAACGCCGCGTTTCCAGAGACCTGATTGTCCACGATGAAAGACGATACGAGCCCAAGGTCATCTTCCCCGAGAATACAATAATGGATGATTTTATACATCCTCTCTCGGATGAGATAGACGCGGTTTGGGGGGTCGAGTTGAGAGTACCGTTCTTGAAAGTCGGAATCATCCTGATATTCCGGCAAAGTACGGCGCTTGTCGATTGCTGGACCGGCAGCGATTGCCTCTATTTGGTGCCGAAGACTAGAGAGGCGCTCCTTGAAACCTTCCTCTAGGGTTCGCCGCTCCGTCGCGTGAATCGTGGCGACCTTGATAGGCTTTGCCTCGTGCATCTCAAGTTCTCGGATTCTGGATGCTTGGTGGACGACTTTCTCGTTCAACGAGTCTAATTCCCTCTGCTTTGCCGCGTTATCCAAGGTAACCTCCCTGAGCTTGTTCTCGATGGTCTGAAGGACTCGGATTCGATAGTCTTGCGCCGAAAGTTTCGCATTCAAGGTTTCTAATTCCCTTTGCTTTGCCGCGTTGTGGCTCGTAAGCTCTTGGGACTTCCTCTCATGAGCCTCGAGTTCTTGGATTCTAGAGGTTTGGGCAGTGAGTTTGTCCTCCAAGGTTTCCAGTTCCCTCTGCTTCTCTGCGAAATGTGTACTGATCTCTATAAGCCGTCTTGCGTGCACATCAAGTCCTTGGATGATGGATGCTTGGAACGCGATTTTCATGTTCAAAGCTCGCAATTCATCCCGCTTTGACGCGTTGTCTCTGGTAAGCTCTTGAAATCTTTTCTCGTTCTCTTCAAGTTGTTGGAGTTTCAGAGTCTGATCAGCGAGTAGTCTCCTATTCAAGGTGAGAAATTCTCTTTGCTCTGCCGCGTGGTCGGCAATAAGCCTTTCCCTGATCTTCTCAAGTCGTTGAATTTTAGATGTTTGGGCAGCGAGTTCATCGGCCAATGTTTCGGAGTGATTCCGGTTTGCCGCGTGGTCTGTCTCCAGGTCCCTGAGCTTTTTCTCAGTCGCCTCAAGCTGTTCGATCCTGGCTGCCTGGGAGGCTATCTTCTCGTTCAAGGCTTCCACATCCGTCCTCAGACTATCGGCTTCCTTGGTCTCGCCCTCGCATTTCCTTTCCTCATGCACGCAAACCTTATAAAGTATCGATATCAGCATCGTTTCTGCTAACCCGCTACCACGGACATGATTTTCATACCTGCTTGAACATTTTGCAGACATTGATAAAGTCATCATCAGTTGCGTCTTTCAAACCCTGAAATGGCTCTTCGTCATCGCTGGTAGGATCCTCTACCTCCTGCCATGGGTCTTCATGGCTGGAAATTGACATGAGTTCACTATCCTCGTTGCATGAAAGGTGTTGAAATCCATGTGAGGCGAGATCACTGGAGAGGGGGGCCTCGATAGCCATCCTGATAACGTAGCGGCGATGGTCAACTGGCTAGTTCTGGGTATCAAGGTAGATAAAAAAGCGCGAGATTGGATGGAAAACCTGCGAGACTGGAAGACTTGAGGTCCTGAATGATGAAGTGCCCAGACAGGTGGTCTAACAAGATGTGCAGAGCTTAAGAGGCATAAGCAAAATCCAAGTCGGAAAACTCACACAGCCGGCACAACCAGTCTCTTTAAATAACTCTTCTTTTTTTTTTTAGCTTTTCAATAAATAGGGCTGTGCAGTGGCTTGCAAAGGATGAGGAGGCTGCTGTTTTGGCAAAACATCGTGATTCGTTGGGCGCAATCTATCTTTGACACAGGAATTATGGACCAAGCAACTTAGTATCGTTAGGCAAAGAACCTTTCCAACCCTTACGAGAACAAAGGCTGCCAAAGCTTTCACCACACAGGCTGGAATTTCTCAGAAGCCAGGATGCCAGTGCGTGACATGAGATACATGTGTACATACAGTAAGAGGACAAGTCTTTTTAATTAAACAAAGGTACTGTAAACTTAGACTCGGCGCAGGAAAATACAAAAGAATATGATAATGAATAAAGCAATGCGCCTAATACCCTAGCTTTATTTTCTTTGTAAAGTTTTCTCCCCCTCTTTATAAGCTTTATTATAAGGCTTTCACTAGGTTAACTAGCTAAAGTCAGTCATAATACCTTCGTATAGTCAGAAAGACTTGTCCTCCCACCGCATGTACATACCTCCCGGCTCAGTGCCTTTGCGAAATGCAAAAATAATGCAGCTCTGCGTTCTGGGATGGTGAATTCGTTCTACGCTTCTGGTCCTTGTTCCATTACAAACGATGATTCAATCCTAGTAGGATTCCTTTCAAGACGACACATGTACATATATTTCAGGCCTTCCGAACGTGGGAGCGTTCTAACTTCTCGTATAGCTGATGCCCGTACCTGCGCCAGAATCATGCACGCCAGTGACGCCATCAGAGTGGCGTAGAGATATTTCAGCCCGGCTCCCATTAACTCTGATTACATGATGTTGTGGCTGCAATCGCCGACAACGTCCTCTCCTTTTCGACGCAGTACTTACTACTAATTATCATGCATCAAACCTATACAGATTCGTAGCATTAGTAGTATATACGATACATTATAAATGGTTTCAAAGAGAGGAATGCAGAAGTTATCAAGCAAAGCGGACCTTTAGCCGATGTAGCGAAACATTGTGCGCAAATGCAGGCAAGTTGAGGCGCGCAGCTTCCTGCTTCATATCTTTAAAAACAGGTCTTCCTATGAAGACACTTATTATTATGAATACTATTTGTTGCCCTTAAGAACTACTTCTGAGTGACTGGCAAATAAGAACCTAGTATATTGAGATGTAATACTGCAGAAGCAGTGTATTATTGTAAGACTTTGCATTTACAGAAGGGGAGGGTTGTTGTAAGAGGAGGCCTACCAGAGGCAGCCCTTGAAAAGAATAATGGTAGCTAGCGAAAATGCTAATTGCAAGACGTGAAAGTAGCTAGGCAAGAAGCTGACAAAGGGGAAAACAAAGCAGCTAGCCAAGAAAGGGAAAAAGAAAAGAGGCAAACAAAACTGGTGTAGAACGATTAAAAACCTAAAAAAAGGTTGCGATAAAGCTGAAAAAAAAAGGGAAAAAGAAGGCAGCTTGTGAGGAATGGTAGAAAAAATAGAGGAAACAAAATGTGGTGAAGACAGGTAAAAAAAAAAAAAAAAAAAAAAAAAAAAAAACGTGCGAAGAAAATAACAAAAAGAGGAAAACACAGCTCATAAAGAAACGAATGAAAAAGGGTGGAAATAGCTAGTGAAGAAACTAACCAAGAGAGGAAGAAATAGCTCGTGAAGAAGCTGGCGAAAAGGGAAAAAGAATAGCTAGTAAAGAAGTGAATGGAAAGAAGGGAAACAGCGCATAAAGAAGAAGCTAATAAAAAGAGAAAAAAAAAATGGCTTGCAAAGAAATGAACTCGCTGGGTACATAAAGAAAAGGAATAATATATAAACAAGGTCATACATTTTTACAAGGAAATTATACAGCAAAATCAATGAACGGTATTCAGGTCTTTTTCATACACCTTTTAAACAGAAATGGCCAATCTTTGCCTCGAGGAGCCTAACGCTTCGTCCGCCTCCACAATACCGATACAATGAAGCAGCCATGGGGATCTCGTACTTGGGTCAAGCCCAGGCTTGAACAACACGACTTGTGTTGCGACGTGCTTCCTTTTCTGCGCCGGAGTCGGAATACTCATGGTCAAGTTCCTCCATGCAAACGGCAACACGGATCTGGAGACTCCCGTCTTTCAAGTCCGGGCAAGAAACGCATGAATCGTTATACAACATGTAAACACCATTCGGTTCTACATTCCCATCTGCAAAACAGTATAGGAGGTTGACCCTCACCATGCATCCATATCGCTCCTCTTACCGGCACGGCGGATCGACATTCCTAAATAGCAATACTTTCCTGCGTACCCCATGTGTTTGTTTTACTTCTCTACGCTCGCCACATATACCGCAGTGTCAAGCGATTGTAGCGAAAATTCTTGGCAAGAGGGCATTTCTCCAGATTAAGATCATGGCTTCGTGAAGGACGGGGAACTGCCGTTGAAGCAAGTAGACAAATAAACCATTATGTCCAGAGTCCAGAGTCCAGAGTCCAGAGTCCAGAGTCCAGAGTCCAGAGTCCAGAGTCCAGAGTTCACCAGTTTACAAGTCCACAGTCTCAAGTCCATAACACCATAACCATACATCACGATACACACCCATTCACACCATCACGCAGCGCAGGCACAAAAAGTAGACTCCACACGATTCATACGTGATATCAAAACATGATGAATGACCCCAACGCCAAAGAAGATGAAAAGATAAAATAAACCACGGCATTCCCAATTCCATGCCGCGAGTCCAGCACACCCATCTCAGCCAACAAGCCAGCCACATCTGTCCCCAGGGCGCCTTAGCCCTACCCGAGCCGTCTGTCCGTCTCGGCGGACATAACCCCCGCATCGGGAGTCAAGTAGTCCGCATCCTCGGCAGCTTCATACTCGGCAATCAAATCCCCCACCACCTCTCTCGCTTCGTCAAACTCGTTGAGGTTTTCTGAAAAGGGGGCCGTCTTCTTGTAGCTTTCCATAAAGGCGTTTCGCTTGCGCATGCCGTCATATTGTTTGACGATGCGTTTGAATAGCTATATTGGGGTTCGGGAGGAGGGGACGAAGCAAGGTGAGAGTTAGCAAACAATGTACATGAAACAAAACCAAAAGGGAAAAAGGCCCATGCTGTCTCATCGTATCCGAGTGAGGAGGGCGAGGGAGCGTACCGTTGCAATGCTGGTATGATTGGCAAGCATGAGACCACTGACGCGATGGCTCATGGGGATATATGGACTCCGCTTGGTCAGGGCGACTTGGATGCTGGCGGGACCCCAGGGAATAAATGTGGCGAGACGACGTTCCCGGATACGCAACAGACTCTTGTGCACGTCGGTGGGGTCGACTTCGCCCTGGATGACGTTGAGAATGGAAATGTAGCAGCTCTTCTTGCCGGGGACGGTCGAGACCATGCGGTTCTTGGGCTGGAGCAGCCGCCTCATGACGTCGAGGACGGTCGTCTTGCGCACTGTCTTGGCCTGCTCGACCTGGTCTCCTGTAAAGGGGGTGTATGCCGTCATGAGGAAGTGGCAGCGTGGTGTCGGGATGAGGGATGCCAGGATGCTGACGAGGTCGTTGTGCATGTACCCGGGGTATCGCAGGGTGGTTGTGCTGGCCGACATGACGGTGGCGACCTATGAGGAGTGTGTCAGCTGGGGGTTTTGGTGAGATACAGAATGAATGAATGAATGAATGAATGAATGAATGAATGAAACAAACATACCAACTGGTTCGTCTGCTGAAAACTCGGCTCCTGCACATGCAACCGGTCCGCAGCAATATGGCTCAACGCCCCATTATCCAGCACCACGACCGAATCCGCATTCTGCACCAGCCGTCTCATGGACAGCACACTGTTGTACGGATGCACAACCACGTCTCCCGAGTTGGTCGTGTCCGGAAACACGGAATACGTCTGGATAATCTTCTTGGGGAAGCGGTCGTTGAGCCTCTCGAGCAGGAAGCTGCCGAGGCCAGAGCCCGTCCCGCCGGCGATGGAGTGCAGCATCATGAAGCCCTCGAGGGAGTCGCTCCCGTCGGCCTCGCGGTCAATCATCTCCATGATGTCTTCGCAGACTGCTTCGCCGGACTGGTAGCCATCGCCCCAGTTGTTGGCGGCGCCCATGCCGTTTTTGCCGACGTAGAAGTTTTCGGGGTTGTAGATGTTTCGGTAGGAACCGGTTTGGATACCATTGATGACCTAAGAGACAAGGGCAGAGTATGAGGAGGTGGAGAGGCACGGAATGTCAGCGTATGCGTGTCGGTCGGGGAAATTCATCACGACTGATGCCCAATGTGAGCCGCGAAACTTGAGCTTCTGTTGGTCACAAGGAACGGGAAACGTGATGACGGCTATAAGGAACAACGCACTCGAGGCTCGAGATCGATGAGAATCGCCCGTGGGATATATCTCGTATCGTCGCTCTGGTAGTAAAACACATCCTTCCGATCGCCTCCCTCTGTCGCAAAGTCTTCCAGATTGCCATCCTGGCTGATGCCATGCTCCAGGCAGAGCTGCTGCCAGAACTGGCTCCCAACTGGGGGGGATTGAACCGTCAGAATGAAGAGTGAGATGGGCGTCTTCGGTTACGAACAGAGCGGTTGTCCCCGGAAAGAGGGGGGGGGGGGGGGGGTTGGGGGTGGTACGTACTGCTGTTGCCGCACTGCCCAGCCTGAATCGTGATAATCTCTCTGCCCAGACACGAGTGCGTCAGGAATCAACAGCAGATCAACGGAAAGGAGGGAACAGAAACATACCTGGGCATGGTGGCCTTGAGCTCGAGTGCAGAAACTGGGGTTTTTGCCCGCAATGTCAGTCGGGACGGAGAAGACGTGACAAAAAGGCAGCTTGGCCAGGTCCGGAGAGACGCGGTGACAAGCCGCAGACGCGACGACAAATGATGGCATGTATGCGCTGCACAGTACGCACAAACATATGTGCACACCCATGTGGCCCCGCCCCCGCCTCTCCTGCCAAACATCATGGCTGCCAGTCACGAATCCAGAAATCAATTTAAAAGCTCCAATACGGACAAAGACCGCAACAACCAACAACAAAGCGCACCCACATGGCCATCATCCACGCCGTGCCCTCGGTGCTGTACTCGTTGGAACATGAACTTCGTTAAAGAGTTACGAGGCCTGCTCTCACAGTAATTATTATCAGTCTGGGTAAATACGGAAATGTAACCGTCTTGGCACCAAGGGAGACTTGTGTTTTGGTTTGAATTCTTTCTTGCCTTTTTGCTTGTACACATAACTACATATCTAAAAAAAAAAAAAAAAAAAAAAAAAAAAAACGAAACAA